>QVIE01000706.1:0-97650 GCA_013387415.1 Panellus pusillus | reverse complement strand
GGAGTGCACGCAATCCAGGGCCGAGTGCTCAAAAGGCGTCAGAGGTGGGTACCGGTTGCGAAAAATGAGGGAGCAGGTGGGAGTAACGATACTCTTCCGCAGGTGCCTGCTGGACGGGATTCCTGAGAATCAAAGTCGCCGGTTGAGTCTGCTGTTGGGTTTCTGTGATAGTTTGAGACATTTTGCTCGCTCAGCTCGGAGTGGCCTCTTGAATCCATTGCTTATATAGAGCGAGTCGTTCAAGGCGCTTGCGCAATTTAAGCTTCGAAAGGCGCCATTCGTACGGCCCGGCGTCTGGATCACAATTTCTCTGGGATTCGACTAAATGACGAAGAACCATATATGGCGCAATTCGTCGGAGAAAACCTCGACGCGCGGGGCTTTAAGAGGCTTGAAGCAAGTAAACGTGACCGCGTCAAGTCCATGTCCGAGTCGTCTCAAGTATCTTGCCGAACTTACTTACCTGAGCCTTCCAGCACGTCGCAGCACCCTTTTGCGTCCAATATCATCCCACACTTGTCCCACTCGGATCACTTCCCGACGCGCCGCCGCCTGTCGCCGCGTCGGGGCGCCAATCGTCGCCTGCCGAGTGTTGCCGAGATGACAACCGCTTACATACGCCAGCACAGCCACCATCACACCGATGGGGATGCGTTCCTGCGATCGATCATCCAGTTATTGTCTTTTGCTCTCGAGCCCCGATATGGATTGCAACTTTGAGTCACCGTCTTCAGTTCTGAAATTTCTTGCCTCCTCCTCTCTTACAGTGAGCTCACTGTCTACGAGCCTCGTGCGCCCTGCAGCGGCTGGCAACTTGAGCGAATTTGAACGGTCTTTCCGCTGTGCTTCAAGTGCGAGGTACTTTACTTCCGAAGCACGTCTTGTCATCGGATCTGTCTCACCCGACAAGACAATAAAACAATAGACCGCGACTCTATTCTTCCTATATGGAAGAGTTCTTACGCGATCCCATAGAAAAGGGAGCAGATAAACCCCTTACATTGGTCCCACCTTCTCTCCTGGTTTCAACGTTTTCACCATGGAGGACGACATGAAACCCTACTTGAGCTCCAACGAAGAGTTGCCTCAGTACATGCGTCGTCGTAGTGTCCCAGATGTTCCCGAGGACTACACGATGGACCATCTGAACGATCCCAATTTCGACCTCAAAACGAAGATGAGCAAGCCCATCAGCTCAGAGTCACTCAGAAACAGGAAGAACTTGTCTTATGCTCAATCCGATACGGACGGCGAGTATTCGGATGCGCGCTCGATGGGATCTAGGGAATCGTCTGCGATTGAGTTCGAAGACGAGTCGCCCTATCCTGAAGTCCGAGCAGCTGTTAGCAATACCGACGATCCTTCGATGCCAGTTAACACATTCCGGATGTAAAAAATTCTCTATGCTATGGTGTCTCGATTCCTAATCCTTTCGGCAGGTGGTTCCTTGCCGTTTTTCTGACCATCGTGCTCGCTGGATTCAATCAGGTTTTCCAGTATCGGGGTGCGCTCGAGTTTCTCTTGTCGTGTTCCATTCTCATCCAAATCCGTAGCTCCCTCCGTCTCTATCACTGGGATTGTCGGGCAATTGATTTCGCTCCCAATGGGCAAGTTCCTCGAGTGGATTCTCCCTACCACACGCTTTAAGACATTCAACTACGTCTGGTCCTTGAATCCTGGTCCGTTCAATATCAAGGCAAGTATCATGGCCAGACCGCGTTTTCTACGTTCTGACGTCTCCTGCAGGAGCATGTCTGCATCACCGTGGCAATCAATATTGCGGCAATCGGCGCATACGCCACCGATGTCCTCGCCACCCAGCAGATGCACTACGGCCAGCATCTTAGCTGGGCCTATCAAATCCTCTTCGTCCTTGGCACGCAAGTTTTCGGTTTCTCCCTCGGCGGCATCCTTCGTCAATTCGTGGTCTGGCCTGCGTCCATGATCTGGCCAAGTGCTTTGGTCAACTCGGCCCTGTTCAACACCCTGCACAAGAACTACGGGAAAACTGACCGCGGCCACATGACGCGCGAGCGTTTCTTCCTCATCGTTTTCGCAGCCAGCTTCGTTTGGTATTGGGTTCCCGGCTACCTGTTCACTGCTCTCAGCGTGTTCAATTGGGTGTGCTGGGTGCGTGTTTCCAACGCTGTCGCTCTGACTATTCTAATCCGTCTACAGATCGTGCCCACTAATGTGACCGTCAACGCCCTGTTCGGTGCGAACAGTGGACTGGGCATGAGCATCTTCAGCTTTGATTGGGCGATGATCTCGTTCATTGGCAGTCCATTGGTGACGCCTGTGAGTGATGAACCTCTACTGTTACTGCTCTTGTTGACGTCTCGCATCTAGTGGTGGTCTCAGATGAACACTATCGCCTCAGTCATGATCTGTTTCTGGTTCATCGTCCCCATCCTGTATTGTGAGTGTCCTGCTCTCTCTCTTTGGCTCCCGTGTTGACTGGGTGCGAACAGTCAAGAACGTCTTCTTCACGGGTTATCTCCCTGTCAGCGCGTACTTCTCGTTCGACAACACCGGCCTCCCGTACAACATCTCCGCCGTTCTTGATTCAAGCGGCAATTTCGACCCTGAGCTGTACGCGTCATATTCGCCGATCTTCATGACCAGCGCACTCTGCATGGCGTATTTCGTCTCGTTCGGCGCTGTTGGTTCTATTTTCACGCACACTTTCCTCTGGTTCGGGCGGGACATTGTTCGCCGCTTCCGTTCGAGCCTGAAGGACGAGCGCGATATCCATTCGCGCTTGATGCAGCGCTACGCCGAGGTTCCTACTTGGTGGTACTATATCGTCGCTGTGGTATCCACGATATTCATCTTCGTGGCCGTCGAGATTTTCCCAACGCGGCTTCCCATCTGGGCTGCATTCCTCGGCCTTGTCATCTCCGCCATCGCTGCAATCCCGCTCGCCATGCTTCAAGCCATCTCCAACCAAACTGTCGCGCTGCAGGTCATTGAGGAGCTAATTGCAGGATATGCGTTCCCCGGCAGGCCTGTCGCAAATATCGTTTTCAAGTGCATCGCGTACAACGGAAGTGCGCAAGGCATCGCATTTGCAGGGGACCTGAAGCTGGGTCATTATATGGTGCGCTCTTTCTTCTTCCTCTTAGTGCGATATCTAACCCGCCTTGGCAGAAAATCCCCCCGCGGATGATGTTCATGGTGCAGATGGTCGCCGTCATAATCACGGGCTTCGTCGTTACCGGCGTTCAATCCTGGATGCTCGGCCACATCTCTGGAATCTGCACCCCGAGGCCTTGGACAGTTTCGTCTGCCCTTCGAATAACGTCTTCACAACGGCGTCTATCACTTGGGGAGGCATCGGTCCGCAGCGTCTCTTCAGCCCTGGTCGCATGTACGTGGACTTGTTTCCTTCTCAACCGTTCCTGACCCCGTTTACACAGGTACAACCCCCTTCTCTACGGTCTTCTTGTCGGCGCTATCCTCCCTTTCCCCTTCTACTTCCTCGCCCGCCGCTACCCGCTGTCGTATTGGCGTTACGTCAACATTCCTGTTTTCTTCGGCGGTGTCGGCGCCATCCCTGCAGCCTCCGCGTACAACTACGCCGCATGGGCCTTCACTGGGTTCATCTTCAACTTTGTCGTTCGGAGACGCCACTTCCGTTGGTGGATGCGCTACAACTATATTCTCTCGGCGGCGCTCGACGCAGGAGTCGCGTTCGCTCTCGTTGTCATCTTTTTCGCGGTCCAGTATCCGCATGGCGGAACGACCCTCACTTGGTGGGGAACACCGTGTGGCAGAACACTGCCGACGCAATGGGCACGCCCCGCCTCATCTCTGAGACGGGCACGTTCGGGCCAACGGTGTGGTCCTGATTCTCTTCTTCCTTTGGGCTCTCTCACATTTGTACGAATCACTGTATCATATCTGCCATTTTTCCTTACACTTATCCACTTCGTCTTCCTACCTCCATTCGTTTGGCATACATACATACATAAAAACATCCACTGTCCCCAGACTTACAACGACTGCAATGATATTTGATGAATCGACGAAAACCACTGTACTTACTTCGCACACAAGATCGCAAAAAAATCAGCTTACAGTCCGAGTCAGGTACACGCAGTATTCTACATGCAAAAAATTATTCGGCAGGAGACCCCCAGATGCGGATCTCTCTCCCAGTGGCACCCCATATCTCCCTTCCTTGCTCGCCAAACACCAAGTCGGACATCTCGCCGCCTTCCTCCAGCCGGATCAACTCCTCCCACGTCTTATGTGCAAACACCCGGGCGCCCTGGCTTCCGGCAACGCCCAAGAACTGCGCGCTGGTATCGTACGCGACTTTATTCACTTTGAAGTTCTCCCCCAGATCAATAGTGTGCGCCGTCTTGCGTTTCCGCAAGTCCCAAACGGCGACCGTCGACAACGAATTGGGAGCGAGAAGGTGGTAGCCGTTCTCGGAGAACGAAAGCGAGTTGACGGTAAAGGGAGTGGCATCTTCGGGAGGGTCTAGAATCGCAGCAAACGCTCCTGTGCGGATGTCGTAGATGTGAATCTTCGAACCGGGCGTCCCAAAAGCCAGGAGTGTTCCATCCGGGTGGACACCTAATGTTGAGAAAGGATCTTCTGCGGGGGCGGATTGGAAGACCTGCCCAAGAGTGGTGAGGTCGTGCAGAGAATAAGTCTTGTCTGCGGAGGCCAGGGCGAGCAAGGTCGATCTCGGATGGACGCTCAAACCCGTGATTTCGCTCTTGTGCGTCCGGATAGTATGTTTGGGAATATACTCGCCAGAGGACGAGTCGTGCGACCAGATTTTTGCGATCTTGTCTGCACCACCCGACAGGAGCAGAGTGGGTTCTCCCTCACTTTCGCGGAAGGCGACATGATTGACTTTTTTGGTGTGACCTTTAAGAGAGGCCAGCACTTTGTCCGTACCACGATCGTACAACTGCACGATCTTATCGTTCCCACCGGTCAAGAACTGTGATGGGTTGGCATTCGAAACCGCCAAGGACGTGATTCCGGACGGAGAGGACGAATGAAGGGAAGGAATGGTGTGCTTTGCAGTAAAAGTTTTGATTTCGGCAGCAGCAGCATAGCCTGGAGGCGGCTTTCGCTTTTTACGCGCACTCGAAAGGGCAGCATGGGTCTCGTCAATCTGGGCGACGATATTCTCTGGCATGGCCGGCGCGGCATTTTCGTCGTTCATTTCCACATCTTCAGTTGCCGCAGAAGGCGCGATACCCATGGTTGCTTGAACATTACCGAGAGCCCTACAAATGGATGAGCAAGGAGAGTAGAGAAAAAGGACAGCACACGTACTCTCTCGCCGCGTCACGCTCCCTGATCAGACGCGCGACGACGCGATTGGCGGCATCCTGGTTGTACAAGGCATAGCTCAGCTCCTGCCGAGTCGAGTTGTATTGCTGCTTGAGGACGAAAGTCTCGAGCACAAGCGCGTCCCATTCGTCTTGGAGTGTACGAAGAAGAGCAGGAATCGACGTCTGGGATGGCGGACGCGGCGCAGCGGCGTCGGGTGCTGGAAAACAAAATAAATAAGAAAGTAGGCAAAAAAAGGTCAGCCATACACGCTTTAATAATGACCAGGTCGGATTCCTCCAGTTTTTCGCCGGTTATGGGGTCAGTACCATTCTCTGTGATGTACTTGAGGATGAGACGACGCTCATAGACTTTTCCGGACTTGACCGACACGACGGGCTCCTGCGGAGGCTCGCCAGAGAGCGCACAGAAGAACATGGCAGCGACAAACTACGACTGCTTATGTAATTTCTCAAGCCTCGATTACGCGCAGTCATGGCAGAAAAGCAGCAACGGCTCGTTCTTTCCATCATCGATTTTCTCAAGGAAGCCGTGGAGACTGAAGGGACCGTCAAGGCAGACGATAAAGAATCTCTCGAGGTGGCCAGTATGTGTGTTAATTAAGTGATTACTATGTCATTCGACCAAGTCAAACCAGTTCAGTGCATCGGTGAAGCATTCGGCGTCGATCCATCCGATGAGCAGCAGGTCTCTAGGCTGAGCGTCAAGCCTGCCACTCTGCCGACCATATTCGATGTCTTTCTCAAGACGCGAGAGAAAGTTGGCGCAAATGCTGCCGCAACCTCCACTTCCGCATCCGCCTCGCAGCCGAAATCAATATCCTCAGAGGACAAGGCCAAAGCCGAGAAATTCAAGCAAAGCGGCAATACGCTCATGTCTAGCAAGAAATACGATGAAGCCATCGAGGCGTACGGCCAAGCCATTGCAATCGACCCAACAAATGCCATCTATTATTCTAACCGGGCTGCTGCATACAGCAGCAAGGGGGACCATCTTTCCGCCGTTGGTGACGCCGAACAGGCTATATCCGTAGATCCCAAATTTGTGAAAGCTTACCACCGACTTGGGTACTCTGCCCTTCATTTCCCAGTCGATCTCACTTAACTTGGTCCGACAGCCACGCCCAATATTCTTTGACTGACTTCAAGGCGGCCGCCACCGCATTCGAACGTGGGTTGAAGCTAGATCCGGCAAACGCCGGCCTCAAGTCGGGGCTCGAGAACGCTACAGCCCGCATCGTTCCCGAGGATGATGACGAAGGTCCTCCACCCCTTGTCCCTGATACCGGATCCCCTGCGTCCACGCGTGATGCTGGCAGTGCTCCGGCAGGACTTGGTGGTCTGGCGAATATGCTTTCTGGCATGGGAGGGGGAGCAGGAGGGATGCCCGATCTTGCTAGCATGATGAACAACCCTCAGATGATGGCGATGGCCCAGCAAATGATGGCCAACGGCGGGTTTGCTGAGATGATGAACAATCCAGCCATTGCCAACGTATGGCATCCATCCTCGCCCTGTATATCGCTAATTACGGTCACAGATGATGAATCGAGTCCAGTCCGGCGATATGCCTTCAATGGCAGAACTCATGGGCGATCCCAGTATCCGGAACTTGTATGATATAAGCGTTGCTCCCGGGATTGATACTAACCATTCGTTCAAGGGCGCAGCAGTTTGGCGGTGGAATGGGTGGCGACAGATAGGTTAGAATCCGAGTCCGCATATATAATTACTCATAGGTGAGTCTGATCCCTCGGCCTCGTCCAGAAAGTAAGAATGAATCATAACGATGATCTTAGCTATACACATAACATAAAAAACAAGAAAAAGAAAAAGCCTTGAGCCCTGAGAGCTACGATTCATCGTCTACCGGGTCCTGGTGCGTACGAGACCCTCCCTTTCGCATTCTCGTCGGCGAAGTGAAGCTCGTGCGACACTTGTTCTCACTGCTCAATCGCGAGCAGTAGTATCTACGAAGGAATATCACTGCAACTTGAACTGCTAACCTGACGAAGCCATCGTGGTGAATGCGCTGGGCTGAAGCAGATAGTATTGGGTTGTTCCAACTTCGCACTTTCTCATTTACATATAGTGGGTTCGAGCGCGTCAACTGAGCGCCCCACCGGTTCGTAGCGCAAGCACTGCCAAGATGCGCTTGGACTGCGCCCAACGTGATGTCGGACGATAACACTTACAACAAACAAGTACAATTAATTGTTCTGGTATACAAATATGGAAGTGCAGCCCGAAGGCTAGCCATGTGAGATATCAGGTTGAACTGAAGTGTAAGATATTCCCGGATATTTGATTCATGGTCATGAACTCAAAGTTGTGGCGCCCGGCCCCCATATTGAAAGAAGAGAAGAAACTGCATGCCAGGGTCAGCTATCTTCCACAGCACTGTCCTTCCGGCGCATCTTCTTCGTCTTCTTCGGGATCTCGCGTGCAAGAGTCGGTGGGACCGTCTCGAGTTGAGCAGGCAAATCAGGTGGGTGTCCCTGCGTCTCTCGAATTACACACCAGAGAAGAGTTGTAACCATAGACGCACATGTTTGAGATGGTAGCGGAGCCCGCTTGCTTGCTTATACGCCTTGAAACATTGCGCATAGTGACAGACAAAGGTGCGGCGGTCTTCGTCCGGGTCTTCGGCGTCCGCATCATCTTTCGCCGCACCGCCTGCGTCCTCCGTTAAATTGAAGGTTGAAGAAACAGCGTGCCTGAAATGGGCTGCTGATCTGCGGGCGTATTGATAAATCGCGAAAGTAGGACGCCTTTGTAATAACATACATCTGAAGATGGTACTGCAGACCGTTCAACGTCTGAAAGCGTCATCAACAACTATGCGAATTGACAGAACGCAGTCAAAAACCTTCCAAGACTTTCCGCAGCCTACCAGGGCACATCTGTAGGGCCCAACGCGTACAGATGCTTCCCCGTGCACCAGCCGACTATGATCTAACAATTCCTTGGACGTAGAAAAGCAAACGTAGCCAACATGAGACGTCGAAGGCCAACATGGCTCGCGTCCGCATGCATAGGCGCGCATATTCGGGCTACGGGGTTAGTCAGTAAATGTATTCCAATCAGAGGAGGTGCTGACTCTGCAGAAAGAGGCAAAAGTTGAGATAGCCTCGTCTCTCCAAGGGCCTTTGGGGGCTTCCTGGGACGGGGCTTCCTCTGCCGCTTTGAGGGTGCGACACGATAGTAAGCGGACGAAAAGAGAAGCGAGTCGGGAGGTAAATGTTCGATGGGCGGAAGGTCGACGGGAGCACATGAGATGGGGCTGTCCGACGGAGACAACGAGGGCGGGGGGACGAATGGAGAAGATAAAGAGGACGAGTCATCAGGTGCAAACGTGTCAAATGGTGTGCAATCGGATGCTCCGCCTGACGATGGTCCTAAGATGTCTGGTAACGGCAGCGGATCGGGGGTAGAAATGGCAGGAGACTGCCACAGCGGACTCGAGCTGCTGCTCGAGACAAGAGGGCTTGGGAAGTCTGAGAAGACGGACTTCGAGCCACAGATCTCGATCTGGGGATTTGAACAACGATGAAACAACAACTCCGCAGGAGAGACGGTGTCAGGTAATGACTGAACAGCTGGAGAGACATCAGGTATTGACTGAACAGCAGGAGAATGTGATGTGGAAGCTGCAGGTTCCGATTGCGGATCAGTTTGATTAAAATCGGATACTGCCTCATCTGGCACCGGAGGTAGAGGCAAAGAAGTGCGGGGAGAAACAGAGAGGGCTGCACTCAGGGAGGATGAAGAAAATTGGAAGGGTGGAACCTCGGGAGAATCGGGCATCTGTGGAGTTGGCACGCGGAAACTGTGCTCCTGCTGAGAAGGTTCGGTGCTCAAGAGCGAAGGGTACGCCTCTGGAGGATAGTAGACGGGGAACATCAGCCCGGCCTGCGGTGGTTCCAGAAGCTGTGTATCATCGAATACGACTGGTGGCGTGGGTTGAGAAGCTTGGGTGAATTTGATGCGATTGCGCTCAAGCATTCGCCACCTGATAAGGGATCAGCGAGGACGGGATGGAGAGGGGACGTTCATGTACCTATTTCTGCATCCCAGGCCACTCCGTCGCAGCTCTTGCCCGACTTGGCCCCATTTGCCCCCGATCCGCGCATAGACCTCAAGTAGTTTAGTGTCCTCATCAGGCGTCCATTCATCCTTCTTCAAGTTAGGGTCCAATGCTTCGCGGTACCGCTTTGAGCAAGCATCATCTGTCCGCCCGTGGATTTTACGTGCAATCGCAGACCACTTGGGACCATGAGCGATGTACAGCTCCAGAAGTAGACGATCTTCAGCAGGGGTCCACGCAGATTTCTTGACAGACGGAGACAGCGAGTGAAGCCAGCGCTGTAAAAATAAATGTTTAATATGATACAAAGAAGAAGTTCACCAAAGGGCTGAGAGAGACCTTTCGACAAGCTTTGTTCGTCCTGCCTGGGACAGCCTGGGCCACAGTTTTCCAATTGTCGTGCTCTCCAAAGTTGGAAACTGCACGGATGAGCAGCTCGTCCTCCGCTGCAGACCAGCGACTGTCCAGGGCATTCCTCGTCGCCATTCAACAAGGCATCGGCAAGATGGCAGTGCGGCGCGCCGAAGCGGGAAGGAGTTACCTGTAACTGGTCACGTGCATCCCTCAAACTCTGCAATGTCCCTGGCGTTGGGTTATTCTTCCGGTGAAGACGACAATGTCCCAAATGACAATCCGTTTGGACTCCCTGCCCCGGCCGTGAAGAAGGCTCGCGTCGAAGAGGCACCATCGAAAACGGTACCCTCTGCTGCTCCCCATGTCCTGCTAGAGGTGTGTGCTGATACAAAACTGTGAACCACAGCTCATGTATTGTCCCAGGATCCACTGAACCAATCTTCCCTAGTGACGCGGCCTACGGACACGCAGATGAATGTAAATATACCATACAGCGACATGATGCTTCCGGTCCAGGGACCCGAAAATCCTTTTGGCGACCGGAATCGCTTTCAGAACCAAAATGCTCTTGCCGGACATGTCGAAGAACAGTCCATGTCTGAGCATGCCTTTAAGGCCCAACATCTGACGCACGCAATGCTTGGATACTCTGCGAACCCCTCCGTCGACCCAAATGCGCCGGCAATCATCGGTTCCCTCGAGAACGCAAGGGCGAACGGATTTGCTACGATCGATACTCTCCGTGCTCCGAAGGTGCAGCGAAAGGAGTTGAAACGGAAGCGGAAGGCAAAGGGTGATCTGGAGGTCGTCGATGGCGAGGGCGCGTACGTCGGACCGTGGGCATCATGGGATGGTGAGGAGGTGCAAAACGACTTTCTCGCAGGCGTCGAGGTGGACGATGAGCCCGAAGAGGAGGAGCCGGAAGTTGAAATGCCGACGAAGAAGGGAAAGCCGAAGCGCCCCACCGGTGTTGGCCACGAGCATTCGGTATTCCATGGCAAGTCGATGACGGACTACCAAGGCCGCACGTACATGTCTGCCCCGGTTTCGGAGGCTCCCAACCTCAACTCGGAAGCGGGCTCGCAAGACTGCTTTATTCCCAAAGTCTGTATACACACCTGGACCGGACACACTCAGGGTGTGTCAGTCATCCGCCTATTCCCAGAGACGGGGCATCTTCTCCTCAGTGGCTCGATGGATACCAAAATCAAGGTGCGTGTCGCGAAAAGATTTGAAGTGACCGCCTTTGACGACATGCTCCGTTCAGCTTTGGGACATCTATACTCATGGCAATTGTCTGCGAACTTTCCACGGACACACCAAGTATGTGAAAGATGTATCCTTTTCGAACGATGGACGGCAATTCCTTTCGTGTGGTTATGATCGCCAAATGAAGCTCTGGGACACTGAGACGGGCCAGTGTCTCAAGCGTTTCAGCAACGGCAAGATTCCGCACGTTATTCGATTCCATCCAGATGAGGACAAGCAGAACATTTTCCTTGCTGGAATGTCGGACAAGAAAATTATTCAGGTACCTTTGTCCTATGAAAAAATTGACATAATCGACCGACATGGAATCAGTACGACATGAATTCCGGCGACATTATCCAAGAATACGATCAACATCTTGGACCTGTCAATACTATCACTTTCGTAGATGAAAATAGAAGGTTTGTCACTACGTCAGACGACAAAACGATCCGAGCTTGGGACTACGATATCCCTGTGGTCATCAAGTACATTGCTGAGCCCCACATGCATTCCATGCCCGCTGTCACGCTCCATCCTTCGAGTGGGTTCCAGATCCATCTATATTCGTGGTTTCAGAGCTGATTTTTCCTTCTAGAGAAGTACCTGGCCGCTCAATCACTGGATAATCAGATTCTCGTTTACGGGACGGACAACTTCCGGCAGAATCGCAAGAAAAGGTTTGCAGGACACTCCGTAGCGGGGTACGCCTGCCAGGTTGGATTCTCTCCGGACGGCAAGTGGATCAGCAGCGGGGATGGCGAGGGGAATGTTGTATTTTGGGATTGGAAGACGGGGCGAATCAAGTCGCGGCTCAAGGCGCATAACAAAGTCGTCATCGCGCACGAGTGGCTACCACACGAGACTGTGAGTTGCGGCTTGTTTTTTCGCCAGGTGTTCTTGTCCTGACCAATCGGAACTAGTCGAAAGTCGTTACCGCGTCGTGGGATGGTTTAATTAAGCTTTGGGTACGTAATTGTTCGTTTCTTGTGCACGATTCCCAACCCGAATCACCTCTCGCAGGACTAATCCGTCGTTATCATGTGCTGCGTTTTTGTAAATTTAGTTGAAACCAAACGCCGAAGTTTGCTATACTGTTCCGCTACGAAGCTGGCAATTGATGTAGTACAGAGGTGCGGCGCAATCGGCCTTTTTTCGCGGGCGGGTATTCGAAGACTGTCTGGGACCAGGAACACATCGAAGAGCAGAACGCGAATAGCGCCCCGAGACCCAGGTACCAAATAGGATCAGGGAGAAAAAACGAGAGGCTCGATGCAGGTCTAACCTTGGGAGAGTGTGGGAGGCAGCTCGCCGTTTTCACGGACGATGGGAAGGAACAGCTCGGAGCAGCAAGTCTATTTGATGAAGAGCGAGAATCCCATCTCCATAATGGGCAATCCGGATGTCAGTATCGGAATCTGTCACGTTCGAGCCGCACAGGCAGGTTCGCCCTTAATCGGGTTCCGCTGCACAGTTAAAAGCTGGGCTCCAAGACTGCGCAAAGTAGTTGGTCCTCTCCAGCATACTTGATAGCACTCCACGATGCTTTTCCGCTTTTACCTTGCCATTTTCTCCCTCATCGCAGTCGTTGCGGCCGTTTCCATCCCAGTTCGTCTTCCGTTCTTAGAATCCCCCCTCGTAATATTTATTAAATAGATCACGGACTCGCCTGACCTCGTTGCCCGTGACTCGAGCGGCAACCGTGACTGGAGACGCGACAGCAGCGGAAACCGCGATTGGAGGAAACGCGACAGCAGTGGGAACCGCGACTGGCGGCGCGATAACTCGGGCAACCGCGACTGGCGGCGAGACAGTTCGGGCAATCGGGACTGGTGAATTACAATCAACTTGGTGAGACCTCTCTGCACGAACCGGGACCGTCGTTGACTTTTCCGTAGTTCTCGTTGCCTCCGAATGTCTCTCATAATTTTATTGCACGCTTTAGTTAAAATCGCTTTGTACCTTTGTACCTCATCAATTTTTGGCTCAAGGAGTGTGATCAGATATCGCGCTGGTCACTGATGTGACTCTACGCGTTTTCTCTTCCTGCCACATCATGTCTCTCCCCGCGCCCGATGTTGAGGAACAGCAGCTCAAAGATCGTGCTCTGGTGTTCGACGACTTTCTGACCCATGACTTTGACCCCCCAACTCCAACTTCAAGTACAAGCAAGAGATCCTCAAACTCTTGCGCACCGACCAGACGCGTCTCCTCGTTAATATCGACGACCTTCGCGACTACAACAGAGAGTACGCGGATGGCCTCTTGAAACAACCAGTCGACTTTCTTCCCGCGTTTGAGAAGGCCCTGGCCGATGTCATCGACAGACAGCCCGAGTACGAGAAATACAAAGCCGAGGCAAAGAACTATCGCATCGGGTTGAGCGGCTCGTTTGGTGACCACCATGTTAGCCCAGAACCCTCCACTCTGCACAGTTGGGCAAGATGATCTCTGTCGAGGGAATCATCACGCGCTGTTCGCTGGTACGGCCCAAAATGCTCAAGTCCGTACATTACTGTCAGAAGACGCGCTTTTTCCATTCCCGTGTATACCGCGACGCCACCACTTCCACCTCCAACGAACCCCCGACTTCATCTGTTGTGCCCCAGGTCGACGATGATGGAAACATGCTCACGACCGAATACGGTTTTTGCGTGTTTCAAGATCACCAGCGCATCAGCATGCAGGAAATGCCAGAACGAGCACCGGCTGGCCAGCTTCCTCGCAGCATCGATATCATCATGGACGATGACTTGGTCGACAAATGCAAGCCCGGAGATCGCATACAGCTCGTCGGTGTTTACCGGAGTATTGGAGGAGGTTCGGGCGGAGCATTCAAGTAAGGTTCCTTGCGAGTCCCTCTACCTTTATTGCTCATGAACGCCCCAGATCCCTCATCTTAGCCAACAACATCAATCTGTTGTCGTCAAAGATTGGAGGAGGCATCGCGCAGACTCCCCTCACCGTCAACGACATTCGCAATATCAATCAATTCTCCAAGCGGAGCAACATCTTCCAACTACTTTCCCAGTCATTGGCACCGTCCATTTACGGTCACGAATTCATCAAAAAAGCCATCCTTCTCCTTCTTCTCGGTGGCGCTGAAAAGAATCTCGCCAATGGAACCCACATCCGTGGTGACATCAATATGCTCATGGTCGGCGACCCGTCGACCGCTAAATCACAACTGCTCCGATTTGTGCTGAGCACCGCTCCTCTCGCAATCGCCACCACCGGGCGAGGGAGTTCTGGCGTCGGTTTGACTGCGGCTGTGACAACAGATAAGGAAACGGGCGAGCGGAGGCTCGAAGCCGGGGCGATGGTCCTCGCGGACCGCGGTGTCGTCTGCATCGACGAGTTCGACAAAATGTCCGATGTTGACCGCGTGGCGATTCACGAGGTTATGGAACAACAAACGGTGACCATCGCCAAAGCGGGCATCCATACGAGTCTCAACGCGCGCTGCAGCGTTGTTGCCGCAGCGAATCCGATCTACGGTCAGGTGAGAGGTGTTTCATGGATCAGTTTATGGGATAGCGTTGAACAAACTCTAGTACGATATACACAAAGATCCTCACAAGAATATCGCCTTGCCTGATTCGCTGCTTTCGCGTTTCGATCTGCTGTTCATTGTGACGGATGATGTCGAAGAAACGCGGGATCGCAAGATTGCTGACCACGTCCTGCGGTTGCACCGGTATCTGCCGCCAGGAGTGGAAGAAGGTACCCCGGCGCAGGATAACCTCTCGCAACCGTTGGCTATGGACGGGCCTGACGTGGCGGCAGAGGATGCTGAAGCCGGGGATCCCAGCCCGCTCGAAAAATTCGATCCCCTGCTTCACATCGGCGTCTCCGACCTGTCGAATGGGCGCACCACGCGGAGCAAGAGCAAGGCGAGCCAGCAACAGCAGATATTCACGATTGCGTTCATCAAGAAATATATTCAATACGCGAAAAGCAAGCCAGCGCCGACGCTCACGAAGGGCGCTGCGAATCATATCGTTCAGGCATATGCTACGCTCCGGAATGAGGTCATGGAAGGGAACAGGAAGAAGGTAAACATATATTCGCAGTCCAAGGTTGTGTTTAACGCGTTCCGTAGACCTCTCCCCTGACCGCACGTACGCTGGAGACGCTGATCCGTCTGGCAACGGCGCACGCCAAGGCCCGGCTGTCGAATACCGTGGACGAGGCGGACGCACGAGAGGCAGAGGCCATCATGCGGTTTGCGCTCTTCAAAGAAGTCCCGAAACGCCAGCGCCGTAAGAAGCGCAAGTTGAACACGGGCGCTGGGGTGGCGAGGGACGAAGACGATGAGTCTGAGGCCGAGGAAAGCGACGAGGAGCCTGAGACGCCCGCGCGAATGAGCATGCCGGCGCAGGGGAAGAAGGGGACCCGACGCCCGCGCCCGAACCTGCGCCTTCTCCTGCTCGGGTCCCACCCGCGGCGACACAAGACCCCATCTGGGGCGAGGACAGCCAAGATGTTGCCATGGACGTCGATGAACCGCCTGTGCCCGCACCTGCGGGTGGCGCTGGGGATATACAACCTCAACGGTTGGAACTGTTCCGCAGTCGCCTGGCAGCTCTCATAGCAACAACATTCCATGGCATCGACGCTGTCGAATTCGATCAGGTTGTCGAGAACGTCAACAAAGGGTTGACGCTGGACACACTCTTCACGCCCAACGAGGCGCGGAAGGCGTGCACGGCCATGGACAATGCCAACGAGATCATGTTCAGTGGCGATCTGGTTTATCCTGTGTAATGATGGTGCTTTCCTGGATGTTATGTGTATTTGCTGTATTTTCCGACGTGTATCTATCTTGTTTTCTGGAGCGGAGCGCTCGTGTAACTCGGATCGTCCACGGCGAGGGAAAAAAGAGGAAACGAAAAGCTAGTGAGAACAGTCTTCCCTACTTTTCAAAATCCTTTGTACTTCCTCTCGTACGAACTCACTCGCTCCTGTGACCTCAAACATCAGCCCCTCCCACTGCTCTTGATTCTGCATGCCAAACGTAGCACGCTCGACATTCTCCCAAACGTCGCCCTCCAGACCTACCAGCCTTCCGGCTTGCAGCAGCTTGAGCCATGGAGCCTCCACTCGGTTTCTCCCCCCGCTCAAAGCGCCCCCAAGTCCCGCTTGGCACGTCTCCACCCACAACTCGCACTCGGCGTGAATGGCTTTCCCTTCTCGAGCGTTGAAATGCCCTCGGTACAGAATTTGGCGCTGCAGAATATGCTCTGCCAAGCGCGCACCCACGCGTCGGTATATTCCAGTCATGATCGTCTGAGGGAGCGTCGTGCGCAGGTACACGAGATGCGTTGAGAGCAAGGATACGGGTCCGAGCAGAGTTTGCGACACGGCGATTTCGTCGACGGCTCCGCCGTTCGTATTGGGTCTATTGATGAACGTGAGTGGGCTTTGAGGGAAAACAAATTATGAGCGCGAGAACTGACAATGTCGTCGCGGTAAAGTGAGCCTTGAGAGCTCCCTCTACCTCGCCACACACCTGCTGCACGATCATGTTCTCTGCGCGACGCACGAGCTTTTCGTACTGCGCGATCAATACCTCGAAGACCGTTTCTTGCGGAACGGCGGCCCGAGAGCTCGGGGGTCAGCTAGCGATGAGATCGCCAAGGATTGCGAACGCAGTGAGGCGCTATGGTTGATCTCCGTCCAGAGCTCGAGAAAAAACTACAAGATCAAGAGAGTCAGCGGTGTCGCAAAGCGGACTTGAACGGGGCGCATACCAACTCTTCACCCCAACCCTCCATAGCGGCTTGAATATATCTTGCACTAAGCCACGCCTTGCACAGTCTCTGCACACCTTCGACCCCGTCTGTGAGTCGCCGCGTGTCGACTTTGACCGTGCCGTCGTCCCTCCCAGACTAACCGACGCCAACGCACCGGGCACTGCTCGCACGAAAGCGGATGAAAGTGTTTCGAAAGCATCTAGCGATGAAAGTATCCTTCCGTGATAATTCTCCAGCAGTGGAATCTGGATTGTGGTGAGGAAACGTGTACGCTGGGAGAAATGAGGAAGTGGTGAATAACGATCTATCCGAAGTGAGAAGCAGATCGCGTTAGAGACAAAGGACACTACCAGTGACTTGCTCGACCAGAGCTTTTAGCCTCCTAGCCGAGGTGGTTGATCTTAAATGGCGAGGGATACTCGAGTCTTCTCCCCCTTCTTCGTCTTCTGCTATTTGCCAGGCATCTACGGCTGAGATGATGCCATGATACTGGTCGTCCGCAACTGTGGATAATATAAATAAACGTGGAGAAAGCGGTTGGTCGTCAAACTCGCATGTTTTCTCGCCGTCCATCCACGCCGAGAACCAATCCTCTTTCCCAAGTATGACGTCGCTGATACCATTCCATTTTTCCGTAGTACCAGGGTTTGCAGCGGATGTACCCGCCAGACTGAATTGGTCTTCGATAACGGCAGCGTCAAAGACTAGGGCTTGATATATCGTATGCGCCAAAAGGGGAGGATGGGGCAACAGAGATGATATTGACCGTCGAAGTTTCCGGGAGAGGAGAGGAAATAGAAGAAGCGTAAACTCTCGCTAGTGCGGCTTTATAGGAGAATCCAGGTATAATGCCACGGCACTCACCGAAGCTATGATGCCGCGATATTCCGAAGACGATATTAAAGGGTGGATCACGGATTCCATGAAGGGCTTGTGCTCGTAAATTGCATTCAGAATATGCGTGAAATACCATTCCGGCTATTATACTTTTGTGACCATGGGCCGTGAAAGAGGATAACGGACGAACCTTGTCCAACCTGTTTGTCTGGCGAGTGCCCTCAAAGTGGTACTTGAATCGCAGGGAGATGGGTTGTATCAAAGCTTGTATAGGGTATAAGCCATCCTTTTCCGACCGTTCTTTCGGTTGTGGAGGCCGGAGCTTCTCGCCGCTGGAAATCGAGTGAGATTCAGGAGGTAGTAGGAAGAAGGGACACAACGGACATGCTTTGTAACCTCAACAGGTCATTGAACGCTCGCTCGAAGCTGCTCCGGTGCTCTGGCGATGCGGCAATATAGTTGACCGGCATAGGCCATCCTAATTTCTCGGAAGCAGTGAGAAGGGAACTACGAAGGAGTTAGTTTGTCTATTTCAGCGTGTACAGAAGGTACGTACGCGGAAAGTGTTCCTTTGATATTTGCCCAGCATTTATGGCGTATTTCTTCCAAAAACGAAACCAAGTTCAACTTCTGCGTTCCAGCCCCGTCTTCAACGCTTGCACAGGCGTTGGAGACACTGGCCACGAATTCCTGGAGTGCCTGATACTCCGTTACAGAGGCGCTGGACAGAGGCGTGGTTGTGGGGGAGGCACGGATCTGTGCGCTAGCTGCTTCGCTGGAAAAGAAATTCGACGCGTCGTCTCAAGAAGTGAACAATGCCATACCTCAATTTCAACGCGTGCTCGATGACCTGAACATATCCCTTGACGCTCTGCAGTTCCTCCAGATTTCGATGCAATGTCTCAATGTCTTTGAGCAGTGTAGACTGAATTTGGCCATGGGACAGGACGGGGCTCAGTTGGCGAACAAGGTACGACAGTTCATCTGCGAGCGAGAGCCGTTGCAATGCAAGGCCTTCAACGGTCCGCGTATCTTCTTGCGCAGCCTCTCGGGTGCGCGCAACGAGAGCGTCTACATCTTCTTGAGATATTGACAGCTGAGCTACGACGATTGAATCACGCTGTAAGAACAGCAGTGCTACCGGCGCACCTCCGCCTTGAGATGCTCGTCGCGCTGTTTCGCCTCTGCAACCGCGTCCTCCAGACTTTCAAGGTCATCGAAGGAGCTGAACGCGCTGTTTATGAACAAAAGTGCATTATTGCTTGCTTCCTGAATATTCGGAGGGGAGAGCAAGTTGCGGATCTGCACAGAGGTCATGTTGATACGTGTTACAGGCCTGGACCCACCTGGACCGCGTGTCTATATTTCTTGCTGTATTCCTCCATGCATTGTTTGCGTCTCTATTACATTTCTGAGACGGACTAGAGGCTACTTGGATGTAGAGTGCCCGACGCGGCGAGCCGCAATGGCATCACGCGACTCTCCTTCCCGCCACCGCCATGTTCCTGAGCACTGTTCAAAAAATGCGTCCACTCTTGTCGAACCGTAGGACAATCTTCAATGCTATCCAACGGGCGCGAGAAAAGGTCTGTTCGCGGTACATACTACTCCAACATCATCCCATACCGAGCGCAGGAAAAATCTGAACAACCTGCTCCTCCAATAGCAATCCCTCCGACGAAACGCCTCGCAATCGGTCTGTATCCCTCTGGCGTAAGATTTTTCCAGTACTGACTTTCTACAGTGACATGGTCAGTCGCAGTATGCCTCATCTGCTCTCCTTGACAAGTTTTAGCATGGACGCGCGAATAAAGTGCGTTACAGTCTCGCCGTTTTCCTTGCAGCTGACGCGCTCCAGTCCGTTCAAACAGCTGGGTATATCGGAAGGCGAGGCGCATATAATCAGGAACGCGGGCGGGATGGCGTGCGTTATTCTACGCACACTATCACCGACAAAGTTGTTAAAATCCCCACCCAAGTAAAGACGCGCTCCGGAGCCTCGTTATCTCCCAACGTCTCCTTGGCACGCGCGCAATCGACGTGTATCACCACACTGGCTGCGGGATGGTTACCTTCAAAAGCCCTGAACTCCGGCGTCTCGTCAAATGGGCCAGCCCAGACGATGCGGCGTGTGCGGAGCAGATTGACTCGATGGACTTTCTAGAGTTCAGTGATCTCGAGCAATCGGTCAAAGACGATGTCAAGTTTTTGAGGGAGAGCCCATTGATTTTGAAGGGCACTAAAATTCAGGGATTCATATACCATATTGAAACTGGACAGGTGCGTGATCGTTTCTTTGACCGTCTCGCGCTCTGACTGCTTTCGACAGGCTACTCGAATAGCATAGTACATGATATATACCATCTCCGACGTCAGGTAGGTAGGTAGGTAGCATTCCACGGCACGGTCCCGTTCAGTAACGCCGGGTTCCGAGGAGTATCTCGATACAGTACGCACTAAGAATACTCACATTAATTGCAACCGACCCGCCGCCGCCCTTCGCCATCAATCACATCAACTTCAGCGAGCATCAAAGTAACTCCGATATAGAAATCGTTTCTCATCAGTCATTGTGTGATACTCTGTGCTACTAAGTACTACTGAGATTGCGGTGAAAACGTCTGGGTTTACAAGACTAGAGCCTGTCCACTTTACTTGCTCACTTGCTACTCCCACCATCAAATGGTCGATGACTCTTCTAAACTCGCCAAACTGGCGGCCCTGTCGCCTCCTACTGGATTCCTTCATCCAGTCATCGCAGTCGATCTCGACGACGTACTTTGCCAGACCAACCGTCTCGTAGCCCGGTGTGAGTCGGTCGTCCACCGCGCAGTACCCGATCAATGATCATGAAGACCTTTTCAACTGAAGGGCACAACGAAACCTTTGGGACGCAGATGGATCTTTCGCATTTCTACTGCTGGTATCTTTCAATCATATCAAGGAACGCTGATTGCGAACTAGCGATAGATTATTACTACTGGAAGGTAAACTTGGCTTTCAACTTCGCGCGCAGAGAACTCGACCCTGTTAGAACCCGTTCTGGGGCACCCCGAAAGAAACACACGAAAAAGTGACACAATTCTATAGTACCGACAGAATATTCCACGTTGAACCTGTTCCCGGCGCGCGAGAGGGCGTACAGGCGCTGAGAGACATGGGGTACAACTTGGTCATCGTCACTGCGAGGTCGCCGGAGGTCGCGGATGCAACCTGGGAGTGGGTGGACAAATTTTTCCCTGGTTTGCTCATGCATCCGCGAACTAGCTCCGTTCTGACTTTTGGGATGAACGCAAGGTGCATTTGCCCACTTGGTTTTCACTGGCCAGTTCAAGGACGCACATAAACTCCATCATAATGAAGTTTTGACCAACCTGACCAAGTGGCAGGTCCGTTCGTGTTTGTTAAACGCCGCTCATGAGATTCATCTTCTGGCCTAGGTTTGCGCAGATCTGAAGGCTCAAGTTTTGATCGACGATTCTGCAGGTAGATTTTCAACTCGTGAACTTCGCGTTGCAAGGTCTGAATCTCGAGCAGAGAATGCTGTCCAGTGCTCCACTGCTTCGTCTCCAACTCATGTTCTTTTATTCGGCGACTATGAGTGGAACAAAAGGATATCCGGTCCCACTGGGGACGGTCAGTTTGCTACTCGTTGCTTTTTTAGTCTGAACTCAGATAAAATCAAGGGGACGAAGGGATGTCATTTGACAGACGACTGACTGCTGGCGGCGGTAAGGAATTCTGGCGAGAGGAGACCCTGGCAATCCCAGAAGGGGCACCGTTAGAAAGAGTAAAGGACTGGAGCGAAGTAGTGCGATGGGTCAAGGCTGCAAGACAAGATGGTACAATCGTGTAGATAAAAGTGCGATCAAGATAACCGCGGAATCAAAGTGGATCAGTGGCGGTGTCGCTGTTAGGCATGTGAAATTCAACCTGGCGGCCGCTACGTCGTGCTGCTAAATACTACAACTCCTCTCATCAACGCGACAGCCGGTGGCGCCCCATGTCCTCCGCGTCGTCCAAGACACTGCGCTCACAGCAGTTGACACAGCTGATTACTCGGCTCTCCGCGGAATACGTAGCCCATCGGCCAGCCATCCAACGGATCCTCAACGCGGCGTTTGCACTCTATGTTGTCGGATCTACATATCGTGGTCTCTCTGCGCGGCCATCTGCACGGAAGGGAGACAATGGCAAAGGGAAGAGAAACTTGAAGGACAACGAGCCAGGGAAACCCCCCAAAGTAGCGGTTGACGCTCTCTTCTACCGCCGGCTCTCCGACATACTTAGGATTGTTATACCCGGCATACGCAGCAAAGAGGCTCTTCTGCTGCTGATGCACTCAACCTGCTCGTCTCCCGAACGTTCCTGAGCTTATACGTTGCGAATCTGGACGGAGTGTGCGTGCACACACTAGCATCCCTACAAGTTGCGGTTAATCCGTGTCATCTTTAGAATTGTCGCCAGCTTAGTGCGCGCGCAACCCCGCCAATTCTTTTTCAATATCCTCCGTTGGCTCTTGGTAGCCATACCGGCGACATGGACCAACTCTTGGCTGAACTACATTCAAAGCAAGCTTGCCCTCGCGTACCGTACACGGTTGACGAACGAAGTTCTGCACCAGTACCTAGGCGCGGAGAATGAGGGTGCAGATGGCAAAGTTTATTACAAACTGGGTAGGTGCGTCGTCTCATGTGGTTCCAATCGTGCTAATGAACACTTCCAGCGAATCTCGACGATCGAATCATGAACGCAGACCAGTGAGGCAATTCATTCATTCTTTGTGTCGGTCTCATTCGAGTTCAGAATGATTACGAACGATATACAGAAGTTCTCTGTTCATCTGGCTGCTATCTACTCGAACCTGGCCAAGCCCGTGCTTGATGTGATCCTGTACAACTACCAGCTATCGCAGAATGTCGGTGCGGAGGGTCTCCTTGGGCTCACGATATTAGTGCAGTCCACGGCTGCACTGCGTAGGTCGCTTTCTATACCACGGCAGCAGCAATTCTGATTTCCCTGGAGTACGCTACATGACTCCGCCATTTGGGATGTACACAGCCACATCAGCCGAGCTGGCTGGATCGCTGCGACACACTCACTCGAGACTGGTGGAATTCGCCGAAGAAGTGGCGTTCTTGCGTGGCGAGGAGACGGAGAAGATGATGCTCGAAAGAGAATATTCGAGCGTCATCAAGCATGAAAACCGGGTTCTCAATCGCAGGTGGTGGTTCGGGTGCATAAATCTACTACCTCTCTTTATCCTTTGGCTTACGCTATGTCAGAATCGTGGAAGAGGGCATAATCAAGTGGCTATGGGGAAGTTTCGGGGTAAGTTCGAAGAGACCATAAATATCTTTCAGGCAATCTGACTTCCGTCTCAAGCTTGTTCTCTGTGCCGTCCCAGTTTTCTTCAAGTTGCCGGGTATCTCTAGCGTGGACCTGGGTGGCCGCACTGAGGGTAGGATCATTTTATAATGCAGCCTCCATCATTCTGAGTCTTCCAGGTTTTGTCACCAACAGACGTCTTCTCTTGTCATCCTCCGGTAACGCAGCTAATCTTCACGCGCCTGTCTTATGCATATTCACGTGTGTCAGATGCCTTTGGACGGGTCATGTATTCGTACAAGGATCTGTCCGAGTTGGCCGGATATACTGCGCGAGTCTCCCTACTGCTCGACGCGATGAGAGATGTCCGCAAAGGCCAATTCGAGAAAGCGCTTGTGAATAGTGCAACCTCGGACGAGAATGCGGCGAGTAAGCGGACACCAGCATGCATTTTCGCCTGCCTCTTATCTTTCATGCGCACTCTACAGTCCTCAAGGGCCGCGGAGAGGTTATCGAGTCGGAGGATATTCAATTCGAGAACGTGCCCATTGTAACGCCCAACGGCGATATTCTTGTCCGGAGTCTGAGCTTTCATGTTAAACCCGGTGTGAGTAGCATTTTTTCTATGCGTAAATGATCACTGACGAGATCGACAGCAACATCTGCTGATTGTTGGCCCCAACGGTTCGTCACTGTTTATTGTACTCTGTTGCACCTAATCCAAACGGCGTATATAGGGTGCGGCAAATCGTCGCTTTTCAGGTGTGTTTCGCAGGAAGGTATTTTTTTTCAGGGATTCTAATAGTATTATGCAGAATTCTAGGCGGCCTGTGGCCCGTTTACGGGGGCGTGGTACGAAAGCCGGCGGCGTCTGAATTTATCCTCATTCCGCAGAGACCTTATCTCTCACTGGGAACACTGCGAGATCAAATCATATATCCGCACTCGCAAGCGGAGATGGAAGCTCGTGCGTGCTCTAAAACAATCTCAATAAAAACTGACCCACTTGGCAGGTGGGATCACGGATTCGGACTTGTCCGATGTGCTATCTGCTGTGCAGATGAGCCACATTGTCGAGCGAGAAGGCGGATGGGACGCTGCCAAGGAGTGGAGAGACGTCTTGAGTGGGGGTGATAAGCAAAAGATCGCTTGGGCGAGACTGTTTTACCACCGGCCGAAGGTAAGGTTCTCTATCCGTTCATTGGCGCCGCCTGACTGTGGATAGTACGCGATTCTGGACGAGGCAACGTCGCTCGTGCCGCAAGAAATGGAGGGGCTGATGATGCAGCAAGCGACACGGTTGGGAATCACGCTCCTAACAGTGTCGCACAGACCCTCACTATGGAAGTGGCATGCGCTGATTCTGCAGTATAATGGGACGGGGGGATACGTCTTGTAAGTCGGCTGATATAAAATCTGGTGAATCCGCTGATGATTATTTGCAGCACGAAGTTGGACGCGGAGAAGAGACTGGCGCTGCAGGAGGAGAAACAGCTCTTGGAGGCCAAGTTGCTCGAAGTGTACGTTTACTCCTCTGATTTCATCGAACTATTTCTGGAGCGAGATTACAGCCCCAAGATGGTCACACGACTTGCGGAGTTGAGAGCGCAGGTGGATCGGTAGTGCCTTGCATGTGATTTGTTTTTTGTACGATCTGATTGGCTGGAGGATGTCCCGTAATCTTCCGGTGGAGTGGGTAATACAGGTGTGTAAGATAGTTACAGCGGGGGATGGGGGTGGTGTGCTGCGAAACACTTTTCGAAGTCTACAATCTAAAGGGAATCATGAGGCTGTTTGTCGTTCCTCTGACAGCGCCCGCAAAACATCCGTGAAGCCGATTTTACCGAGCTGTGCGTTCTGCTCAAATCGTTGGACAAGCCATTTCTCCAATCCGTCGGCGGCACTCCGCCATAGCGTCATGCGTGCTTGAATCTCGGCCGTCTGTGTGAAAACGGTGCGATTATCCGGCGTAGGAGAGTATCGTATGCGTTCAAAGCATGTCGCGAACTGGGAGAGGGAGAGATTGACGGATGTGATGGTAGCGTCTTGTCGTGCGGGATCTACGAAGGAGATTTCGCGAACGAAAGCGTCTTCAGAGCCGCCGAACAACTGGAAAATTCGGGTCAGAAGGAGAACACTCGGGGTGACGAAGATCTGTAACGCACCTTGA
Organism: Panellus pusillus; assembly: GCA_013387415.1. Classification (NCBI taxonomy): domain Eukaryota; kingdom Fungi; phylum Basidiomycota; class Agaricomycetes; order Agaricales; family Mycenaceae; genus Panellus; species Panellus pusillus. The sequence goes on along the minus strand of QVIE01000706.1, from coordinate 72,552 downwards.
CTATGAAGCCTGGTGTTTTCTGCTTGCAACCGAGAATGCGCTCCGTTCGTATTATGCCAGTCTCGGGGTCGACGGTGCGGTCGAGGACGTCTATGCTGATCACATGCGTGCACTTTGGATTCGGGTATTTATGCCACATGCCAATGACAACATGGGACCAGGGATGCCTGCGCTGGGTCAGCGGAGGGTGAATGAGGATAAAAGAAAACCGACTCGTAGTTGAAGGATTGGGAAAAGAAATGCATCGTGAGGCGGGCGTAAGAATATGGTACAGGTCTGAGGGAGTCTATGCAAAAATCAGCAGCACAGCCTCTGCGTGACTTGATCTGTTCCATGTCCAAGCTTGCGGCGGACAGTGCCTCATTCAAGAGCGTCCTCAAGAGACAGGACTATACTTCGTGGCATTCAAACCCGGCTGCAACTACCTCGACTCCTTCCGAGCCCGACCCGGCCGCCTCCGACCCCGACTATGTCCCCTCCGCAAAGAAGAAGCCCCGACCAAAATCCAGTGGGTAACGAACGCACAGGCGCTCTTTGTTTCCGCTGACCAACTGGACTAGATATTGTCTGGTCTCAGCCCGCGGATACAGGCTCTGGCACCAATGTTAATACCCAACTCGTGTATGCCGTCGACTATTTGAAGGTGCGCCCGATGAGTCGAGTCAGAAGTTGTGCCACTCATCTCCTGCAGTCCACGCCAAATCCGACGCGGCTTGAAGATATTGCGTTGCTGACGAACACGCCGCTGCTCGAAGACCCTGTGCTGCGAGAAAAATTCAAGGCGCACGACCGCGTCCAGTACAACCCCAAGACTGATCTTTACTCGTACAAGGTTTTTTCTTCGTTCTGTAGCGCTCGCTCTCCTTATATTAATTTATTCCCAGCATGAATATAATTTCCGGAATAAACCCGCGCTGCTGACGGAGATACAACGCGCGACCAAGAGCGGTAGGGGGATCCATGTGAAAGCATTGAAGGAGGCGTGGAAGGACGCACCGGCAGCGATTGAAGAGCTGGAACAGGAGGGTGAGGTTCTCGTTACACGGACCGTGAAAGATGGGCAGCTGCGGATGGTGTTCTGGAACGAGATCAAGCCAACCGAAGAGAGTGGAGGGATGCCGGTAGAGCAAGGTGAGTGCCGTCATCCTTCTGCTGGTAAGGAGATGCACGTCGCTCCGCGAAAACTCATACTGAGAGAATAGAGTTCATGGACCTATGGCATGGTCTGCAACTTCCGGACGATGTCGAATTGCGCAGAGAACTTGCTAAAGGTTTTTCATATTCATCATCATTTCTCCATCTGTCAACACTATCCTTCAGAGGGCCTGCACTTGACTACTGCTGCGCAAGCCCCGATGCGGGCTCCCACGACGAAAAAGAAAGGGAAACGAGGAGGAGCTCCCCGTCAACGGCAAGTTCGGCTGACGAACACGCACTTGGCGGGAGACATCGATTTAACGCGCGACTACGTTCCTCCGGGAAAATAAAGCGATTCGTTTCCCATACTTTCCCTGTACTGTACCTGGTAGCCTGAGCGCAATAAACGGCATTTTCACTTCCGGTGCAAACAGGACCCGGTTAATACCGCAGGGAGGTAAGATTCAAAAATCCGGACAAAAATTTTGAAATCTGACCCGACCTGTGATTCCAGTCCGGACAAAATCAGTCCTCAGCATCCGGGCCTCGGATTTGGTCCGGACAGAACATTTCGGTCGGGAATAGGTCGGATACGAAGTCCGGACAATTTTTGACATGCATTGTTCGACTTCATAGGTAATTCATAGTACAATACATACTACCTGTGCATATACAATTGGAGCCACAACGCGATCCCGTGCTACTCAAATTCTGCTCATTGTCTGCTCAATTAGGTAATAGCAGTACTGAGCCACTGGCTAGCGCATGAGCCACCAAGTGGCAGAGAATATTATTGAATTTTACGGGTTTAAATACTGTCCGAAAGATGGCACAGGGTAATATTAACCTCTTGGATGTTGAAGAGGATGACGGCGTTGACGACTACTTGTTGGATAGTGTCTCGGGCGAATTTATATGATTTTTAGGGGGACCTGTGCCCATAATCTTAATCTGAATCTTAGGGAATTTATCTGAATTTTTTGCGGATTTTTTGACCTTTGAGGTGTGGTCCGGACAAAAAAATGAAAAATTTCAACCGTCTGATGTCTGGTCCGGACAAAAAAGCCAAGCCGCAAATTCGTCCAGTCCGGACAAAAATTCAAAATTCCGGAACTCAGAATCCTACCTCCTACGGTATTAACCCGGGTCCTGTGCAAACCCGATATGGAAATGATTACATCAGTCACTGATTCGGCTGTAGATTAGGCAAGCGAGCTGAGATTTAGGTAAAATCTTGTGTCTCTGGTCCTTCGGTCCTCGGAACTTCACTTTGGCATTCTTGTATGCCTCGTACAGCTGTCGCAAGTTACTAGCAGCCTAATGATTTATTCCGCTTCTTGCTAATTCCAGAAACCCCGCTTGTGACGCATCTCCCACCCCATCTCCTGCCCCTGTTGTCTCAACACCACCATGGACGAGCTCCTGCACCACTGCCTTCGCGAACTCTCGTTCGATGGAGACCTCGGTGAGTTTTTCGCCGTCACCTGATATGCTTCTGGCACGTTTTTTCCCACTTCGACGCGACGGCGTCCAAGTTCGAACCTCGCTGGTCGTCTCCTTCTCTCTTTTCGCCATTTCTCTATTTCCGCTCATTCTTTGAATAGGATGTAATGTCTCTCGTCTGCGCGACTTTGTCGTCGATTTCTATGCAAGAAGCGCGACTACTAGCGCCCAGAACACAGACGAAGCTTTTTGTTCCTTCATATGGTCTCTCGTCGTCCAGCAGCCTACCGTGTTCGTTGGCACTGTTCCTGAAGGCGTAACGAGCGAAGTCTGGATTGCGCCTCAGCACCGTGCGAAGAGAAAGGCCAAGGAGAAGGGCGAAGAGACCGTTCATGTCGATCCCACCAGGCTTGACCTTGTCCCGGACGCCAAGGATAGGACCTTGGATGATCTGGTAGCACAGTACGGCGATAAGTTGAGACTGGCTACGCATCCCGAGGCTACTTATGCTGCCATCACGGGCACGCATATACGGGTGCGTGAAGTCAAGTCACAATCTCAAGTTCTCCCCTGAAATATTCGACAGTTTCCCAAATTGAGTCCCATGGTCTACTCCGCTCTCCAAATCGTCACCCGCGGCAGAGAGGCTGGAGTTTCCGTCGTCGAACTTGGACAGAAATCCAAATACGACCAGAAAACTTGTTTTTATCTTGTTAAACAGCTGACGGAACTTGAACTTGTGTACGTTCACTCTCTATCCTTGTTCAACTCGTTCACCACGTTTTCTCAGCGTCAAAGTCCGGCGCGGAGGTGTCGGAAGCCATTTTGTTATACACAAATATTTTTTCGATCGTAGCGAATTTTGGAAAGCCATTCGAGAAGAGGAAACTCGTGCAGCAGCAGAATCTGAAGCTGCCGCACAAAATACTCCAGCAGACGCCCAGGATGAAGATGGCAGCGGCGTTCTCCCTGATCTCAAAGTCCTTGACTTCACACCCATCGATGCCCGACATATATCCAGCTTGCCTCTCGTCAAAGGCCGAATTATTAAACTGCTCAAGGCCTCCAAGAATTTCATGCATGCTTCCAGCAATATGCTGATCGCAATTGTACGTATGACCATCTGTAGTCGCTGGATCTGAGATCAATTTGTGGCAGGGTTTCGTTCGACCCACCAAGACGGATCGTCGTTTCTTTGCTTCCCGCACTCGAGAACTTGTCGAGCAGGGTGTTATCGAGAACGTTTTCGTACCTAGCAAGAGGAGAAGTACGGCGGGTGTCAAGTGCTTTCGGTTGGTTTCTGCCGACCCTGATCAAGCTGCGACGGCTTCCAGAGAGGGTGTTGTGGTTGAGTCGCACGCCGACTACGACGCCTCCCCCGGTGCGCACTTTCTCGCCCTTAATTTCTGGCCGTTGAGTCATCTCTGGTAGACGAACAAAGTACTGTCAAAATGAACATAACACTCCATAAGCAGATCATCTCTCTAGTTGAAGACTCAGGGGTGAAGGGTATGACACTCAACGTATATTCCCATTTTCTTGTTTTGGGATGGCGCATTCATTTAATCGCGGAATATATAGGAACTCGCTGCGGCCTTGTGCCAATTTGACAAACGTACGGTCGAACTATTGCTCTCCCGCGCCGAGAAGTTCCCACCCCCTCCGCATCTCAGCGATCTTGGAATTGCGGGTCTGATGGAAACTAGTGGGCGAGAGCGGCGGCACCGATATTTCACGATCGCTTCCTACCGCGCGCTTGTTGCACAGGAGAATCTTGATAAATCCAGCGCAGGGTACGCCGACGTAGATTTGTCCGACGTCGGGGGGTTCTATCCGTACAGCCCCGAGTCGTTTTACCCTGATCAGGCGGCGCTCCTCAAGTATCAGGGTCGCGACGCTCGGACACTGAAGGGCCCCGCGAAACCCGGCAAAAGACCATACAAGAACCCGATTCTTCCAGATGGGACAGTCAAGAAGGGCCGGCCGAGGAAGGCCAAGGTCGATTCTGACGACGAGGACGCGAAGCCGAAGAAGACGCGTAAGCGCAAGCAAGTCGACGACGACGCAGTTGATGCTCCTGGGATAAAGAAAGGGCGACCCGCAAAGAAGCGCCGCCTCGATAAACAACAAGGTCATGCCAGGGTTGTTCCTGCGTTTCCCTGCATTCTGATGGTAGTCTACAGATGCCCCAGCGCCCACCGTTGGTGAACTCGAGATTGGAGGAGAGGCTTCTTTGAAATCGAACTCTGCACCCGCCGGCGAGCTCATAAACGAGGACACCTCGAACCCTGCCCCCGCCGGTGAGCTTGTGAATGGAGACACTTCGAATACAACAGAGCCTCCTAAAAAGAGGCGCGGACGGATTTCAAAGAACCGCAATATCGATGCTGAGGGCGCGCCTCCTGTTACTCCTGTGCCCAAAAAACGTGGACGGCGCGGGAAAGCTGCCGCGGACCTTGATGCAGAGAACGCCTCTGTATCTGGCAAACGCGTTCTTCGCTCCCAACGACGGGCAGAGGAAGGCGTTGATGACGAAGGAATCGACTCGGAGCCGCAGAAGGCGCCCTCCCCTCCCTCGAAACGCCCCAGGTTACATTCCTCCTCACCAGTCTCTGTTCCGAGTACACCGCTCACGCCCCTCACGCTCTCTGATGACATTCCTCCCGTTACAACTTTGGATGACTCGCCGAGTGCATTAACGTCTTCCATTTCTACTCCCCCCTTGGACGGCGCCACTGTATCTTTGTCCGACAAGCTCCAATTGCTTTCGGACGAGCTCGTCAATCCCGAGCCACTTTCCGCCCCTCTTACACCTCTCGATGACATCCAGAATCCTACTTTCGACTCTACTTCGTTCTCTCTCGTGCTTGATCCTTCTCTGACTGAGGTGAACGGTGCTGCCCCTGTTAGTCGTTCGCACATATTCATCATCTATCTAGACATCAACGCCTCCGCCTGAAGAAGACGTCCGAAGCCCCGCTTTTAACTCTGCCACGCTTTCTCTTGCGCCTGATCTTTCCCTCATCGAAGTGAGCCTGACGTACGCTGTTACTCGGCTTCTTATTCACCCTGTATATAGGTATCAGTGGAGCCGCCTCACGTATCCATCGAGGACCCCACTCCTGACTCTGCATCGCTCCGTATCGCGCCGGATCTTTCCCTCGCTCAGGTGAGCCCGATATCTCCCGGGTCGCTTTTTTACCGATCTTACCGACCGTGCATCTAGACATCAGTGGCTGTGATTCTGGCAATCAAACAGAAAGTCAACGTTTCGTCGCTTCGTCGCGAGAACGAGCTGTTCCGCGTCATAGAGATCCTCGGAGGAGTCGTCAATACGCAAACGAAGGAGCTGTTTGATGCGCATCTGGAGTATCTCAGCGTTCTCGCCCAGGCAGGCGAACCCGCGAGTGCGCCCCCGGGAACGAGGCTCGACAGACGCACCGCCGTTAATGCGTATAATAACATGGAGCTTCGCGGACGGGTTAAGCAGATGAAGACCACCGTAACCGGCCCATCCGGTCTCGTTCGCCCTGCGACTCTTGTATATCTTCCAGATCTTGAAGAAAGCAAGTTGAAAGCCTTCCTCGTCGAGCTGAGTCGCAGCATGACACAGTTCCCTCCCGTCGCCGCAAACTCGATTGTTGTCGACAAGCACACGGAGTATGGCAGTGGCAATAAACGTAGTCGCGTCCTCAGACTCAAGCTCACGAATCAGCCCTCCAAACAACTATTACCCCCCGCGCCGTCGCCACCCCCGACCACGGAGAAATCACACGCCGTAATTCCGGTTCAGGTTGAGAAGCTCTTTGCTTACGACGAAGACACGATTCGGGATATCCTACTATCTGAGCGCACAACGATCGCCCAATTGTATGGCTTCATTGTCGGAAAGATGATACGAACGCGCGAGCTCCATTTTCATGTCCTCAATGCATTGGAGACTTCTCACCCCTCTTCTAATATCGTGTCGCACGAGAAGCGGATAGTTGCTTTTCCCTTCTTCTACAACGAGCTCCCTCTTGGTCTATATTGTGCAGTCGTTGCTCCATTGCAGGAAAGCGAAGAGCTGGGCCGCTTTTTATCAGGCGAAACAGGTCGAAACACACCTGTGCGAGAACTGCCTTCTCAAATGCATACCTTCTTGCAGATAGGTCGGACACGCGGGCGAGGTAGAATGCTGGAGTTGCTCGAAATACTCCGAGTTCTAGGACTGGCCGTACCCTTGGAGCCGTGTACCAAAGGCACACCGTTCATCGCCTGTGGAACTAACGGAGATCACCCATCGTCCTTTCAAGTAGCGGCTGCACCAGACTCGATGTCGGAGGCAACCGCCGGACCCCCTTACTGGCACTTCACCTCCGTTGCGCCTGTATATCATTGGGCTCTATCCGAAACGGATCCTGATTTTCTGGGAGACATGTCTGTCCTGTCCTGTGCGGATGCTGTGCAGTACTGGGAATTCCTTCGCAAGGCTTGCACTGACCGAACTCTCGCTAGTCAAGTTATCTGGCAAGAATTACCTCGGGACATTCCTGTTGCGAGGAGAATCAAGACTATCCGTCGTGCCGCGTCGTGGCATGACGGCTACTCTTTCACTAGTCATCAAACTTACTATCTTGAACATTTTGTCCACACCACTGCGGGTCAGATTCCTCTCCACTTGGACGAGGGAGCTAGCGAGCAGATTCGAACCCTTTGTCAAGTCACCAGTGCACCGGAACAAGCTGTTCGCGACCACCTTGCGCGGTGTCATACGGCGAAGCTTGCGGAGATAGAGAAAGCCGGTTCCAGGATCGAACGCGAAAAGCAGAAGAAGGTACTCGACGACGACGCAAAGGCATCGCTTGCAAGGAAGGCCGCGGATGCCAGAGCCAATCGCGAAACCAAGTGGGATATCCTCGTACAAGAGGTCCATCCTGAGCCATTGAGCGATGCTGCTGGCATTCGCCTGCGTCGAATCAAGACCCTCTTTCTTCAAGCTACTGGGCCGCAAATGGCAAAATGGGAGCGCGAGATTCGCCAGGCCGTCCACGAAGCTGATATGGCGACGACCGTTCCCAAATGGAAGCAGAAGCCACCTGCTCCCCAACCCGTCGCTGGAACTGGTCTCACCCCCCTTCCTGCTCCGGCTGTTGTGGCCAACCCGCCGGAAAAGTCAATCGCCTCGTTGATAGCAATGCAGGGCGCTCCCATTGTCGAAAAGGTTCGACCGAAGAAGAGGCGACAGCGGCAACAGACCCAAGGTCCATTTGATTTCGCGTGAAGATAGATGTGACTAACTGACCCCAATGTAGTGGTTGCCGCCGAGACTCCTGCTACTGCTGCTCCTCCCGCCACTCGCAATCGATTCCACTGGAGCAAGGATCATGATGAGCTTGCGAAAGACGCCTTTGCTATCATACATTCTCGCTGCCGGTCGCGAGGCAAACTCGATTACGGTGCGGTCAAGCAAGTATTTCCTGGCGTTCCAAGGAACAGCATTCGGACTCGGATGAAGACTATCAAAGAGGTTCCGGCCATGGCAGCCTACATGTCGAGACTGGAGGACCACTGGCACGAGCTCTGGATGAAGTACAGGGGATCGGCCCTTCTTCCAGACGAGGATCCTCTTAGCCTGCAATTCGACCTCATCGCGCACATCGAGTTTCTCCGAAAGCACATCGACAAGAATGCACTGTATGTTGCCAACTCTTTTCACAGTTGCTCGATTCACCTAATGATGAACCCAGGCGGGTCGGACCTGTACAGGTGGAAGAGAATTCGACGATTCTCCTTCCGAACTCTATGGAGGAACTCCTCGATCAATTTGAGATTATAGAGCCGCCTGGAGGGAACCCGCCCTGGGACTTTATGTGGACCAGCCTTGTCGATGATACTCGCGAGAAGCGAGCGCGGCGTCAACCGTTTACCACTCGGCCAGACGACTTGATTCTGGGAAGCGAAAACACTTTAAACAATGTAGCACTCGCTGAATCGGCCCTGAAGGTGAACATCCGACCAGCATAACTTTACGCAGCACTTACCCAGAGACTTGTTAGATGGCGATGAGTATTCCGTTGGAAAGCTACGACGCGGACGCTGCATCTCAGCTACTTCACTCTGTTGGCGCAGAAAGCGTGAATGCAGCTCAGAAGAATCTGCTCAGTCGTGGGGTTCTTGCTAAACGGTTCAAAAACCCTGGTTTCAACCCGGGGCGCCAGCTTAAGATTTCGGACATGTGCGTTCCACTGCTCAGAGCGAAAAAAACTGATTCTTCACGTAATGTCAGGAACCAGAACGCACTCGGAGGTCCAGTTGCGTCTGATGTATTTTCGGACGCTGCAGCACTGGAAGAGATTTCGTCCGATGACCCATCGTGGCGAGAATGGCCGCTTCTGGCAACGGACGGGGACACAGCCGCCTTGATTCAATTGGTTTCCGACAACAAGGTCGACTTCAAAGTCGATACTACGCAGGCTCAGTTAGCACGTTCAATTGTTGACTGGAACAGCAAGAAAGCAGGTTCGTAATGTCCGCTGCCTCGGTCTGTTCGTTGAAGAATGATAATTGCAGACGATGACCATATCGAGACTGCTATCTTTGTTCGCTTTCATGACATCTCAATTCCCGACACGCCCAATGCACCTTCTGTCGCGCTCCTACCGCCCATGGACGTTGAAACGCATGCGGTGCACGGAACGACGGATGACGGCTCCCCTGCGTGCTGCAAGCGAGTGAACGAAGATAGCCTCATCGATTGTCTAGCATGTCTCGAGGAAGAGTGGGGCGTGCTTTGCGCATCTGTTGAGCACGAAGAGAGGGACAGGTTCAAACTGATCCTCGACGCAGTGTCGGAAAGCGGTGCAAAGGGCATCACGAAGCGAGATCTTCTGGTGCGTTTCCTGTTGTGTGACATACCATTTCTCCCACTGACAGAAAGACAGGCGAAAACAAAACTGCCTGGAAACGTGCTTTTTGCTGCTGTACGTAGAATTACGGACTGGGCGGTCCCGTCCATGTTCTGGGCCGGCTATTCGTCATTGGTCTTGGTAGCATCTTCGTATCTACAAGCCTGGACTGTCCAGGTCTCGTCGGAACCCATGATGCGGATTTTCCCGCGCAGATGGATCGACGTGTCTGGTGCCAAGGTGATGGATCAATGGGAGGCGGCAGCGCGAGCGGTGATGGGACTGTTAGTCTTCCATCCGGGTGCAACCCAGGTGAGTGATTTAAGCTGGATGCTCGTGCTGTGGTCACGGATAAATCAGGCACAACTCCGTTGGCGACTGCGGTCAGTTTATGATCGGCAGGAAGTGAATGAGATTCTGCGTTATCTGTGCGACGCCGGGTTTGTTTCAGTGCGCGGAGAAGGGCTGCTCCCGGTCGACGACGACGAGGGGACACGAGTGTCGCTATTTGTGGGCGAGAGGCATTGGTATCAGACCTAGATCCAGAGCAATTGTTGTACGTTCGAAATTGATGGTAGTCAGCGAAGTCACGATCAGTCTCCCTTGGAGTCTTTAACGCCCATCCTCGCCATCCTCGTTCCTCCTTTCCATCGGCTGGACCGTCCTTGCGGCCCTTTTCACTAGTCTCCCACAACGTGTGAACGGAGGCCGGTCCTTGCATTCAAAAAACCCTAGTGGTATCTTCACTCTTTAAATCCCTCTTGTGCGTGCCACCGCCACTCTTTCCTCGTTTCTGTACCCTGACGGCGCCATGAACGCCAGTTACCACGAATATGCGCGTCAAACAAATTTGGGACCATGTTCCTCTCCCCTCCAAGGCCAAGTTGGTGGTACGAGAAGCACACTTTATTGAATGATACTAGATCTCATTCCAAACCCAGTGGGATCGCCTCACCTTTTCGAAACTCACCACCGCCTACCTTATCTTCTCATTGGTTCATTTCGGTCTCCAGGTCGGCTTGCAGACCCAAGCATTCAACATAAATGCAGCAGCAGCCTCCCTGTTATATAACATCGCTCTCAAAGGACATGCGACCAATGACAGCTTCCCCGCTGTTACTTTTGGTGAAATACGGATGTGCGGTGCCGTGCCCACCAATCTGAACACCGACAACTGCATTCCTGTCTACGACGGAATTCCCAACCACAATAACAGTGTATACAATGGTAGTGCCACCGATGCAGCCATCGTAGCTGCGTTCAGTATGGACAATTCAACATCTGCCTTGCCATTGGGTGTGTCTTCGAGCACCACGCTCTCCGATTCCAGCAGTTCTGTCGTCCCCCCTTCGAGCTCTGCCGTCCCTGCTTCGAGCTCTGCTGTCTCCGCCTCTTCTTCTGCGGCTTCCTCCGTTTCTGGTCCAGCAACTTCGGCCTCCAGCGCTGCAACCGCATCCGCTGTTTCCGCGTCGCTCAAGTCGGTGGATGTTGTGACTGTCACTCAAGTCGTCGTTACGCAGGTGGCAACAAAGGCGGCCGCGGCTACGCCTGCAGCATCTTCTCTTGCGCGGAGGCGCGAGGTATGATTTTGACCGGCATTCAGCTTTTGGTCTTATAGCCGTTTTTCAGGTCCTCGACGCTTCAGTTAGCATCATCGCGAACACGAACTTGACGCGGGTCAATATCACTGGGATGGGTTATCACAATTATCCGCTGCTCCTTTCCAAGAGCTGCATGTGGTCACTGAACTGGCCGGTTTCAGTGTGAGTCCCAATCACTCCGTCACCGGCCCTCTGGTTCATTTTGCGATCCAGGTTGGACAACACCAAGCGTGAGGATATCGTCTTCATTGCCTTCCAATTCTGGGTCCTGGGAATGTCGACGGTGGCTCTACTCAACGAGTCTATTCCCCACATCATCGCCTCCCTCCTCACGCATGTGCTCGCCACTGTCTGGTCAGCTTATCAGATCTACAACACCGCTAACTTCCGCCGTGAATTTGATGCGTTAATCACGAACGGCGCTTGCGCCGGTGCACCCTCCCTGCTTCCCACGTATTGGAAGTCCCGCGCTCAGTTGGAGATTCCCCTCTTGGCACTGAATGCCGCCACCCTCTTGATATCCTGCGTCTTGACATGGAAACTCGTCAAAGTCAGCGCCTGTTCCGCTTTCTCTACCAGCCACTCATAATCTTTGCAGTCATTCGGGTGGCAGACGTTCAAGCGCGTGGGGGCGTCCTGTATGTCCGGCCTCATCACTTGATATGCACTGTCTCATCGCATCGTTCTCAGTGACTATCAACCGCATCTACAAGCTTGTCCTCGTCCTTTCCATTACGCTCCAACTGTCGCTCTTCTTCATGGGCGCAACTGTGTCTCTTTTCCTTGACCAGTTGTTCAATGGATTGGTGGGGCGCCTCGCGTGGTACCACACCTTGTACAAGATCATGTTCATCATAACCGGAGTGGTATGTCCGTTTCTGAAATATCTTGCAGTCGTTGACTTTGCCCAAGTTGTTAATTCCCTGGCTGATGACGGTAGGCCGATATGCCCGAGCTCTTTCTATTCTCGCTAAACACCGCATTGTAGGGCTGGTTCTCAGTTCGTCGTGAGTTGAGACTCGGCATGATCGTATTCCTCGCTCTGTCGGTCTTGTATCTTGCCGGTTGGGGTGTCATGTTCTTGTCCACCACCTTCCGCTGGACCTATACAACTTGGCAGTTCTTCGGCATCATATCGACCGCTTCTGTTGCCTTGACGCTGATAGCATTCGTGCTGGGAATCGTGTGCAGATTAAACTTCGGCAAGGGACTGCTCCGATATCGTACGTGGGAGAATGGCTTACCCCTATATTCGATCGCTCATTTCGATCGTAGTCAACGCCCAGGAATCGCTCCCTGGAGATGATTTCGAGCCCGTGACTTATACAGGGGACATTGAAAAGGTGGCTTTCCCTTCGAACGAAAAGCCGGTTCCTACCTTCTCAGGTGAGCGTTGGACTGTTCACGCCAAAGGACTTCGAAAATTCACACCGTTCAGCCACATTCGGATCTGGATCTGAAGTGCCCGTACCATCGCAGATGTTCAGGCCAGGCCCCCGGTTGGGCCCTCGTTTCTTCAATTCGTCTGCGGAGCCTTTTGAGAGCCGCCCGAACTCAAACGGTTCTTCGCCCATCTCGCCGCCGATGGCCGCTCTGACCAGAACAACATCAAAGAGTTCTTACCAGAGCAACCTTACCGCGATGCCCAATAAGAGGGATAGCGATCAGAGTTTTGGCTCCGGCAGCTTGAACAGTTACTATGATTATTCTTCGGGCGATTCTAACCACAGCCGACGGGATAGCGAGAGCAACACCATAGGCAATTCGAAACGCTGGGTAATCGAGTAGATTATTTTTCGAACTTTGCGAGTGTAGATTTCGCCGAATGTTACCTCTGTGTTTTCATACCATACCCTTGTCTTATTTCTTACGGTGCGTCAATGAAGCTACTCATACAAAATTATATAAGTTGTACATGGTCATTATTCTTCAGGAGTGGATGGTGTTGAAGGAGGGGCTGGTGAAGCGCGAAGGATGTCTGCCACCTCATCGTCGTGCAGGGCTGCGGCCTCTTGAGCTACAGCAGAATTGTCAAAGGCTTGATCCTCATCTGCGCCACCTTCCGCATTATCGTATGTGGCCCAGGTTGCGCGCAGTGTACTCAACCAAATGTCGTCCTTCAGCTCTTCTGCTGTGGGTCGACGCATTGGATCTATGGTAAGACATCGTTTGATGAAGGCAACTCCAAGGTCGCTAAGCTGGCCGGGTTCGGGCAACGGTGGGTGCTGTGTCGCTACCCCGATGTGGAACATAATCGCCCTGGCGAACCAGTCAATCGTTAGAACAATCATGTCATTAGTAGTTCCATACCATTCGTTGTCAAGATTACTCCAGGGCTTCTTTCCCGTGGCGAATTCGAGGACTACACATCCCAGGGACCAAATGTCCATAGCCCCGTGCCGCCCACGTTTCTCATTCTTGATGACCTCGGGTGACATGTACATCGGGGTCCCAGTGAGACTGTTTTGGTTGACACCCTTGCCAGGCAGGCCGGGTGTAGTTCCATTTGTATTGTCGGGAACACGTCGGGAGCGTTGCATCGTTCTCTGGTTCTTCGCGAGAATCTTGGCAGCACCGAAATCAACAAATTTGACGACTCCCCGGTGGTCGAGAAGGATATCTAGAAAGATATCAACGGCGCGCATTAGTAGTGAGTGGATGGCTACGAACTATCCGGTTTGATGTCGCGATGAACAATTCCTTGGGCGTGGAGATACGCAATTCCATCCAGCATCTGCATCGTATATATTTGGATAATGCTTTCGTCCTCAATCCGCCCGTGTTCCAGCAGAGCAGCTAGACTGCCACCTTGACAAAATTCTTCGAATATATAAACTTTGTCCCGGTGCACTTCAATCCCGTAATATTCGACGATATTGGGATGATGAAGAAGCTCCATTACGCTGAGCTCGTCCTTGATCTGTGCGTACAAGTTGGGAAGCCCGGAAAGCTCCTGGAATTTGATCTCTTTGACGGCCATTACAGTGAGGTTGTCGAGGTTGACAGCCGAATACACCGATCCGAATGCACCAGCGCCGATGAACTTCACCTGCTGCCATCGGATGGAAATATTAGACGATGTAGACGCCAGAAAGACCAAGGTCCGGTCCTCGAGTTTGGAATTGTCCAGAACGCGGCCTAACGTCTGGTTGTGCTCTGTAGCGATGGCCTGTAATCGAGACGCCTCTAGTTCCGATACCGCATTGTTGACCTTGTCCCAGAACGCGCGGGTGCCGGACGTGTCATCGTAGTCGAACAGTTCTTCATCGAGCAAGTCATCTGACACCTGCGCCTTCAGTAGCATGGCCGCTTGTCTTTCTCTCTCCTTCGCTTCAATCGTCGAGCGGGCACCCAGAATGTCGAAATGGTGAATCAACAGTGTCATGCACTTGGCCACTTTGTGGCGAAGCATCTGGAACTGCTCTTCCGGTAAATGCTGTATATTCCGTTTGATCCGTGTGAACGTGAATTCCAAAGCATTGACGGCCCATTTGAAGGTTTTGCGATCTGTTGGATCGCAGTCGTCACAGATGAATGACACCCAGGATATCGCGTGCTTGCTGAGCGCCCTGTCAAATCGAACTAAGGCCGACCGTTCCATAGATTTCTGTGCATGTTGGCCGCGCTCCGCAGCGAATGAATACCAGTTTTCCAGGAGCTCCTGGCACCCATCGGATACCGCAAGTGCATTGCGGACATAGTGAACGGAGTTGATGATCGACTCCGCCAACCGGGTGGTCGCACGTCCGATTTTACGCAGTTCGCGATTGACACTGGGGATGTTCGCAAGCTGTTCCGTACTGCACTTCATGGTGATTTCCGGTTCCACTAGCTCTCCATTCTCATCCTCAAGAAGGAAGACATCCATAAACATGTCTTTCGCTGCGGCAAGCCTGTGTTGTGGTCCATCTGCAATGAGTCGGACATGGTTGTCCTTCGGATCAAGAGCAATCTTGGGAATATCCGGTCTCTCCTCCGTATGGCCATTCCATAGAAACGGGGTGAGAGGGGAGAGAAGCAAAAGATATTGTGGTTCGTCCTCTTCTTCAGCCGTCAGATACGCTTTGCTCCCTACCACACGGCTCCCGTCCTCGCTGATTAGTTCGCCAACATTGAAAGCCTCCGTTAGTATTCGAGTGACATCGTCCGGACGGTCATGGAGGGTATGGGATGCAACGATATAAGTGGAATCTTCTTCGTACGATCGGGTGTAGACAAGAAAATGACCGCTGTCCACCAGTGTACGAATGAAGATATCCATGGCGACATTATCAAGCTCATACTCCGCAGCATTGCTGAACCGGTGCGCAAGCTCCCTACGGCGCCCGAACATCAGAAGTGACCGAGGCCGCCGTGGTTCAAGCTTACCGAGCAAAGCGCTGCAACTTCCTGTATCGTAGCCTGACGCTCTCGAGGATCTTGCCGTACCAGCTAATCATTTGCTCATTTGTCATCTGTTCCTTGCTTCCGGTTTCTATGTGAGATTCGAATGGGGACCTGGGTGTCGATTTATGTCCACGACGATGATCACGGACGTCTTTCCCGGTCGGTACCTGCACCTGAGTATCGAAGTAGTTGGTGACCCGAACCATTAATTTGTTGGTCGTGGAGCTGTGCAAAGATCAGTACCAGGATGGCGGTGGATGAAGAGACGCACCAAAGTTCCTCTCCAATGATACAGGAACCTCTCGAAACGGTCAAACTGACATCATTGAAAGTATCCCACTGAGCTTCCAGAACGTCGGTCTCCTTGAAGTGAATGCCCTTCGCCCCGCTCTTGAGTTTCCAATGAATGAGCCTGAAAAAAGACTTTCACGGAATCCAAGATGGTCGTGTCATAATCGTCGCTGATGCAACGAGGGAGGTTCCAGTGGCCGTCCGGGTGTGGCTCCAAAAATGCTTCGTACTGACGTTCATCAAACACGCAAGACCGATGCTGATTTTCAAGTCCTCCATCATCTGGTCAATGATGATGACTTCGGGATTCTGGAGGTTCTTTACATATTCCAGCCGAAGGCGTAAACCGGCTTGAGAAAGTTGGGTGGGAAACGATATCAGAGGGACGAGCTCGTGTTCAAACGTCGGGAGATTCATTTCCCTGAATCGTGGTGCGAGCTCCAACTGCTCTTTATGGGCCTTGACGATAAAGGAATGTACAGTGACCAGAAAGCGTTTCTCGAACATTCGCTGCATGGTTTCCTCCTTGAGCAAACGCTCGGCGAAGCTGGATCCATCCGCGATGTCGACCGACCCAGACCTGGCAAGTCGCGTGGCGCTGGGACCTATGGGTATTTCTGCAGAGGTGTTCCGTTGGTTTACGTCGAGAGTTTCGCTTCCCGTCCACCTCTGTAGTCGGTTTATTTGATGGCCGACGGTAGTGAGAATGGTGAACCATGTAATGAGCGCATCGCGTCTATTCATGAACAGCGGTTCTTTGCAGACAGGACGATCTGCATAGAATGCTTTCAGATGAGGGTATAGGGACTGTATCAAGTCCAGTCGGTGAAGGAGAGCAGCGACCTGCTTCATGGCTTCCACCACCGGAGTGTCCTTAGGAAGACAAAATTTGTGCACGTCCTCAATGACTGCATCGACTGTACCCAGCCGTCGTTCTTCGAGTTTCTTGCGCTCGTCTGGGACGGTTCTTTTCATGTAGCTTGGCGCGTATGCCCATCCATATGTCATTATGAATTTGATCCCTCTCCGATGTCGCTGACTCGAGGACGGTCTGAATCCGAGTCTTTTCTGTTTTGAGAACATCACCGGCCAAAACAGAGGCGAGCATAGCGCGCCATTGCTCTCTCTCTCCCTGATTCTCGGGGTGGCTCGACTCAGACTCGAGGGCTAGCGCAGTGATGTCAAGCGCATTGAAAGCTCCATGCACCTCCTCATCGCTGTCGCCCGCGTCTGTCAATTGACCGAGGCCTCTCTGGAAGTAATGGTAGTCCGGGTCGTTGCGCGCGTCATCCTGTGACGATCTGTACCGCTTGACAAAATGAGAGTACGCTATTTGCGAATGGGAAGGCATTTCAGAAGGTAACAAACTCTTGCCAGTGCGCGAATTGATACGAGCGGCAACCAGGCGCGTCGTGGTGTTGGGATAATATGAATTCGAACGAGGGGGCATCTCCCACTCCTCTTCTTCTTCCGCGTCCATGTCCATGTCTTCAATCTCATGGTGAGAATACAGAGTGGGCAAGTGCCGCCGCATGCTGGACTCGGAGAAAAGTGGAAAGTATGATATCACAGTGGCTGTGCCGCTGCTTTCAAGAACGCTAATCCCGATCCGCAGAAATCATGGGTGTGGTTGAGAAGGTACAAGAGAGACCAAAGTTCAGTCCGTAGCTGATATGAATCTAGATAAAAGAAATTGAGGAGGAGATGGCCCGGACGCAGAAGAACAAGGCCACTGAATACCATCTAGGTCTTTTGAAAGCAAAGCTTGCCCGCTATCGCGCTCAGCTTCTTGAGCCTGCCTCCAAATCTGGCCCCGCTGGCGTGGGATTTGATGTACAAAAGAGCGGCGACGCGCGCGTCGCGTTAATTGGGTATAGATTTCACAATTTTATGCATAACTTGTGAATCGATCATCTCTCTCATAGTTTTCCTTCCGTCGGAAAATCGACCCTTTTGAGCACTTTGACGCATACTGCCTCTGAAGTTGCTTCCTACGAATTCACGTAAGTAAGTAACTATATTCTACAGACCCCATCTTATCTCTCTCAGAACATTGACTGCCATTCCTGGAGTGATCGAGTACCAGGGAGCCAGAATCCAATTGCTCGATCTCCCCGGAATTGTCGAGGGAGCCAGCCAGGGTCAGCCTTGACTTTATTCCACTTTGACCATTCCACGTATGATTTACCCAGGCAGGGGACGCGGTCGACAAGTAGTCTCGACGGCAAAAACAGCAGACCTCATAGGTACGCGCGGTTTTCTTTTTCTTCAGCGTTAAATTCTCATCTTTCGTAGTGATCATGCTCGATGCGACCAAGTCAGAAGAGCAGAAGTGAACGGCTCCGATGATAGTATCTTATTTTATCGTTGACCAGATTTTAGGCGGCTCTTGGAAATAGAACTCGATGCTGTTGGAATTCGACTCAATAAGAAAAAGCCAGACATTGTTTTCAAACGGCGGACGACAGGAGGGGTGAGTTCGCTCTGGAACAAGTCCAGGCTGATCATCTTGTTCAGATCACTTTCAATACGACCGTCAAGTTGACGCAGACGGATGAGAAAACGATTCGTACCATCTTAGCGAGCTGTATGGCTGCTCCCTATATCCCGTCCTCACGTTCTGAATTCAACATTGATTTAGATAAGCTGCATAACTGCGATGTTATGATCAGAGAAGACGTAAATCTAGATACCCTTTGTCAGCGTTTCGTGCTCAAAAATCTCCAGATCACCACGGATGATTTCATCGACGTCTTGATTGGTTTGTTTTCCCGTTTCTAATCGGTGGCCTGACCTCGTTGCCCAGGAACCAGAAAATATATTCCATGCCTATGTTTGTGGATTTTTGTCTCGGCCATGATTCTGTCACCGAGGGCGATACCACAGATGTCTACAACAAGATAGACGCGATCAGTCTCGAGCAGATGGATAAACTCGCACGTTCCCCGAATACAGTGGTGATTTCTTGCGAGATGGTGGGCAGAAAGTTTTCGTTTCCGCTTCACCCGTTATTGACGCGTGTCTACCAGAATCTCAAGTCAGGTTCTCATTCATATAATCGTTTACGTGCCTAACATCTTCTCCAGCCTCGATTATCTGGTGCAGCGTATGTGGGCTGAACTAAATCTAGTGAAAGTGTACACAAAGAAGAGGTCATTGTTCTTTTCCAGAAATATATATGCGTATCTGACGACCGATCTAGGGGAGACCACCCTGACCTCACTGACCCAATTTGTCTGAGGAAGGGAGCCACCCTCGAGGTGAAAATACTTCTTCAGCCCATGGAAGCTCCTGATGTAACACAACGCAGGACGTGTGTAATGGGGTCCATCGATCTCTGGCCACGAATTTCCGATACGGCTTGGTTTGGTGAGTTTCATCATCCCGTTCCGCGACAGCGTCTCACTGTTATTTCCAGGGTGAGTTCCTCTTTCGATGTAAGCAGCACCAGTTGAAGCGTCGGACAGGGCAAGTCAAGCAAATTTGCGCCCCATGCTCAGAAAGTTAGCCTGATGCATCAAGTGCAAGACGAAGATGTGGTGTCCAGTGAGTAATATGATAATATCCTTCAGAGCGTATATAGCTTTTGAAAATATGCAGTTTTCACGAAATGATATCATGCTGTATATTCCGAGTGTATCTATAATCTACTTGAAATGTGTTACAAAACAAACCTGGACCCTAGCCATAAATCTCATCCTTAACGTGCTCGCCGATTATCTCGATTCGCAACCCATCATGGGCAGGGCGCACCCAGATCGGATCCCCCTCGCCAATCATTGTCAGACCCTTCTCTACATTTTCTGTGGGCGTTGACGGAATCTCGGCGCCACCGATGACCTCCGTGATTGACACCCACTCGTCGTGGGCTACCTCGTGCGAGAACCCGAGCAGATATGTCCGCCTAGCGTTAATCTTTCTTGCGGCTAGGATAGACTGGTCGAGTCCGAAATGCGACGGGTGAGAGTGGAGGCGGAGGCAGTCGAGGATGCACACGGGGAGTTGGCGTCCTGATGCTGGTAGGAGAGTAGACCATGCGTCGTCTGGGATCGACCCGCAATCGGAAATGTAGAGGAGATCTTCCTGAATTCTTGGAGCAGTCACGTCAGTGTGTGGCTCGGCAGATGGAAGAACAAGTCTGTAGTACCTAAATGCCATGCACATATACGGCTGTATGACTTCTTTCGGCGGTTTTGTACCAGAAGCGTCGTTTAGCGTAAGCTGGGACATGGACGAAGGGGATCAGGGGCCGGCGCCGAGAATAGACGACCATGGTGAACCAGAAATGGTGTAACCGTTATGGATGTATCCTTTATTTCGAATGGAATGCCATCTTCAACGCAGACATGCCACACAAATTCTGGAATCTAATGAACTGGTCAGAGTTGGTACAGATGTGATGATGAATATGCATTTCCGTACATCGCCGCCGCCAGAGGCGAACTCTTGAAGAAGTGAGACTATTGGTCCGTATGCAGATCTCTTCGAATGTACCTTTGGATACGAGGTACGGGAACATATTCTTGATGTCATGGTACGTCTTCTCGGAAACGTAGAGGTCGATGTGAGGTTGGATTCTTCCATTCAACGTCCACGCTAAGGTTTTCCATGAACACAAGATAAATCACGCCAATAGTGAACCTACCTCGAAGGTCGTCCAGCCCATTGACGGCTGCCAGCGGTTGAAAATGAGCATACGAGCGAGCGGAACGGGTCACACAGTCGACCAACCATCGGCGTGCGCATGCGTGATAAGGACTGCGTCAATTCGCCTGAGGCCAAACTTGGGAAACCATTCCAGTGCAGCGGCTTGGAAGTTTTTGCCGCAGTCGAGGAGCACAGTCCTAACGCAAATCAGAATGGTTTGCGCGACGGCCCTAGGGGATAAACTCACTTACACAGTGCCTTCTTTCGCCGGCATCCGCAAGATAGCACTTGTGTTTCGCCGAATATTTTTCTTGCCCTCCGCGCTCCCGTCTATGGTCGAGAGGCACGCGCGACATGGGGGGCGATCGGAAGATCCAGGGATAGCATGCGCCGTTATGCAATCTAGTCAACGCACGAGTTGTTGAAGTTGAACATCTGGGGAGCATTATTGACGGCACCAATAGAGGGCATGCTGCTAGATGTCCCTGTTCCCAAGAAAATAGCTTGCATTGATCGTGATTCGTTGCGTTGACGAAGAGGCGGGCTTTGACGGAGAAAGAGGAGGCGGCAATGGAGCAGAAAGAGTATGCGGACACCAACTTGAACGTCATATACTAGTAGTAGTAGTATAGGTAGGGCCGGGACACGGTCACGGGGACAGAAAAAGATACAACGCGTCAATTCAATTTGCGCCGAAACTTCGAAGTGTACACTACCTCCAACTACGAAAATCAATTGTACGTCCGCCAGGCATGAGTTGGTACTAGCTCCATATCAGCTGCCTGGTCGTTCAAGAGGCGCCCTGGCTTGAGTATTGTCAGATTCAGAGTAGGAACCGAAATCCATATCGCCGAATAATTCTAGTTCTGCCTCGGTTTCTTCCAGCTCTGTTTCAACGGATTCATCCATGGCCAATTCGGGTGACGGCAATCTGATGAATGGGCGAAAAGAGGGGTCGTTGCGAATGGGGGATGTTTCTCGCGAGGACCGCCAATATTCAGGCACCTGGGATTGGAAGGAGAGACCAGAATCTTCCTCGTATTTTGGACACGGAACAGTGCCTGTAGTCGCAGAAGACGGATGACGGGCCAGAGGAAGAGTGAAAACCACCTCTGCGCCCCCTCCGCAGGCACTTCGTCGTCAGGCATCCGCTTTTCCGGTTGCACGGGAGAGAACCTGAACTCGGCCGGTCCACAAAACGACACGAGAACACGCCGATTACCCTGTGCTCGCTCAAATTCCCTGCCTCGCCGTTCCATCAATCGCTGGGATTTCAGCTTTTCGGGAGCTGTGTCTTGCCGGATATGCTCGGGCGGGCTTGGAATTTGGGGTAACAAGCGCTGGAAAAGCCAAGTCGCACACCATTGGAAGACGGTGTATAGCAAGCTTGCAAGCGACTGGTTTTCTGCCAACCGATACCTGGTAACTTCGCTGGCATCAGGTTTTCGGCGGAAGTCGACGGTAAATGTGCGACGAGCGGTGGTATGCCGTCCAGGTATTTGTTGCATATTGGATATTGTAGATTTAGACATTACGCTCACAAGCCGTATAAGTAGGAAGGCTAAAGGAGATGCGGCGTGGCAAACATTTGATCCTGCGGCCAAGCTTATTGTGTCGACCGGCGTAGACAAAAAGACAATGGCGTCCCGGTTTCCATGGAGAACGGTGCTGATTCACAAACCTGGGGGCAGGAAGGGACAGGATATAGCAAGGCGGGAGGTTTGAGCTGGTTTGCGGAGGATGAGTTTCTGGACTGAGACCAAATGATGCGGCTGTGCGGAGTGGCCCAGACACATGAGTGTCATTGTCTCATAAGCGGCACGCGACGCAACTTATGCAGAACCATGAAGTTCTTCGCCCAGTCCTACTCATACGAGTCAGTTATGTCCCCAATCCATGACTTCGTCTGACCTTCCCAAGTGATCCGTGGCCGATTGTAACCCTTGCTTTCTTCCTGCGCTATCCAAATCCCTATGCATCCCATATCATCTCCTGCGACGTCGTTTCCCGCTCCATCACTCCTTCGGGCTCTCTCTTGACCAAGCGTCTTATTCTCAAGAGAGGTGCTATGCCCCGCTGGTTTCCAAGGGGAATCATCAGCCGAGCAGAGACATGGGTCGTCGAGGAAAGCGAGGTCGATCCGTGCGGTCGCATCGTGAGATGCAAGACAAGCAACCTCGACCATGTCAAAATCATGCAAGTGGAGGAGACAGTTACCTTCCGGTCCACCCCAGAAGGGTCAGTCGGCCGCCATCTTCTCTACTCTTGCCGGATCTCACACCCGGCACAGGAAAACCTTGCAACACACGGAAGCAAGGATATTGAGTGGTTTTGGTTGGGGATTGACCAAACGGATTGAAGCACACGGTCTGAGCAGGTTCAAAGCCCATCTCCAAAGGGTGCGCCGCTTTTTTTTTCTCTTTGCTGACAACATTCATACACGAGGTGTAGTCTCGTGAGGGTGTTTCCCTCATCGTTCAGCTTCTGCGACAGTCCCGGGTACCAATGGCCCTCGGGGCTTCTGAGGACTCTATGCCACTCACTTCCCCGGTATTCACCAGAACGGAACCCACGACAGCGGAACCCAAAATTGGTGCTGACGACACCCACGCTATGCCTCGACCACCGAATTCATGGTCCCGGCTCAAGGCCTGGCTCCGTCCCCCTTCCCGCACAGATTGAGTGCCGGGAAGTTGTATGTACTACCTATAGTATCCGTGTATTAGTAGCTTTGTCGATGTGAAACTCTCCCTGATCGTAAACGTGTGCTCGCATCCTCCGGCTCTTCCCCGGCCACATATAACTCTTCTTGCTGTGGGAACGATAAACTTCATGTCTGTCAATGTACTTTCCAACCAACACTGCGTACCGGTTATGCTCGATTCCAGCGCTCCCCAATATACCACCGGAGTCAGAAAAGCTCATTTCCCTAGTTTCGAGCCCCAGAAAATCGTTATTCTGCACCTTGAGCAGGGCCGGAGTGTCCATTTGGCGCGTCAGGGTACGTTGTTCTTCAGCTGACGTGGGCAGGCGTTCATCCCGCAAGTTCAGCCGTCTGCGGTCTTAGCACACCTCTCGCGAACGCCTGCTTCAATACTCGACCACGGCGAAAATATCGCGGTCCACTGGTCCCCGGATGGAGGACGCATTATCATACAGGTCGATTCTATTCCTGTGCTTCTGCTGCGAGTACTGATATAAGTGTTTCGGTGTAGACGTCACAGTCGTGCCTAGTTCTCATAACCGTCGTGTATGACGCCGACACGCCCATTCAAGTCCCGCCCCCGTTGCCCAGCACCAGCCGCAACTATTTCCTTCCTGGTCCGGGTGAGGCGCTGCCCCTCCAATGTGTCAGCTTGCGCTTCGAGGGCGTCATACGCGTGGAGGGAGGGCTAATTTGGTGCTTTTCATGTCGTATTCTACGTTGGTACTCAACTGATCAGTGGGCCACAGTGTGTCGGCGCGAAAGCAATACATATTGTTTTCAACCAAGAATCCGCCCGCCGTGCAGCGGATTCCTTGGCCCGAGGTTGAGGAAGACGAAGAACATGGTCCGACAGATGGGCAGCCGCGCAAGACACAGTTTGGAAATTACGAGACTTGGGTTTTCAACGACCATGATTTCGATTTTTTCGTCGATCCCGATGGTACGTCTCCGTTGCTTTGTTTTTTCCCTAGTAAATAGATTCTTATTTTGCGTCGCAGTTACTGCAACGCAAATACTCTTCTCCCGTACCACGGGCGTCGAGACGTGGATCACCTCAGACGGACGCGCATATTTTGTGGGTTGAGCGTGACTATCAAACCTCCGGAATCCGAACAGCTTGTAGAGGAGACGGCGCCGACTACGTCGCATCACCACCAGGTGCGCTCTTCACTTCACTAGCTATCTACATCATGCTCATGGCCACCAGTCTCCTTCCGTCGCCTCATTGGGATCCGCACCGAAGGAACCAAAACCCCAATGGCAAGGGACGTGCGTACACGACTTCGAAACTCCTCGCTGGGTCCAAAAGTCGCGACGCATTGAATCTGAGGTGGATGATGACGATTTCGACGAGGACTCGACGTACCAGGCCTCTTCCTCCGAGGGCGGTGACAGCAGTAGCATCACCGGAAAAGGCAAGGCACGCGGGATCTATAATGAGCCCCGACGCGCGGTCGCGGTCGCAATCAACGGAAAATTCTCGCTCATTGCTGTAGGGATGGCCAGCGGGGCGCTGCAGTACACCCCGTTTCCTTCCGATCTGTCATCGGCGCCGCTCCAGTCCGTGCAGATCCAGGTACCTGTGCCGTTCAATCGCTCGCTCGGCCCCGTCTTCACCATGGAGTGGAGTGCTGATGGCTATGTGCTTGCTGTGGGATGGCGGGACGGGTGGGCGATATTCAGCGTCGGGGGACGGTGTCTTGCGAAAGGCTTCGGAGTAGAAGATGTGGACATCAAGGCAGAAGGCACGAAGTTCGTCTATCTCGTCATCGTATTCCAGAAAACAAACTAACTGGTTCCATGGCTCAGAATCCAAGACACTTTCATGTTCGGGATCCGAGACTTGGTGAATACCTTCCTTGAAGGCGATGAATTTCTTGACCCTTATCTCGAATCAGTTTTGGGCGCCTGGAAACTTCGAGCTCGTGGTACTCGCCCAGCCAACGCCCAGTCGTGATTGACCTACCTTTCCTCGTTCTACCTTTCCCTTACTCGTGATTCCGAACAGAACTTGACGGTCAACTATTCATCATTCCATTCGCCAAGAGCGCGTCCACAGGCCAGTTAGCGCCCGTGCGTGACGAAAATGCCAGATACTGTCTTTCGGTACTGATTCCTTGCAAAGGACAACACGCGTTACGCGTTCCTTCAGATGGATGATCGCGCCCTCGTGTATCGCGGGGCAGACCAGCCAGACATGAGCGTTATCAATCCCGAATCCGACGTATGGCAACATATCAAGGTGGCTGACTTGCGTCCCTTCCCTCCGCGTAACTCTCGCTCAGCAGATATGAATTAATAGATCCCACAAAGCTACTTGGCGGCCAACTGGCCCATCCGGTACTCCTCCCTCAGTAGCGACGGCAGGCTCATAGCGATCGCTGGGCGTCGGGGCTTAATACATTACAGCTCAACGTCGGGGCGATGGAAGTTATTTGCAGATGAGATACAAGAGCAGGCGTTCATTGTGAAAGGCGGCATGGTTTGGTTCCATCATGTCCTCATTGCAGCGGTCGAAGTTTCCAAATCGTACCAGGTATGCTCTCTTACCCCTGCAGACTGATCAGCTTTTCATTCACGGTGGACGGAACAGATCAGGTTATATTCCCGGGACATGGAATTAAGCAACCAGAACGTTCTCCATCGAGAGATTATATCGAGCCCGGTGGTGATTCTGTCTTTGGTGGACAATTCCTTGCTCGTATACACGGCGGATAACACACTATTCCATTATCTGATCGTCCCGACCGCTGATACGATAAAACTGCACTTATGTGGAAGTATCACGTTCAGCGGCATCATCGCAGCGCCAAGTGCCGTGAGGATGCTTAGTTGGATGATACCCAGTTCGCAAAAGCGTGAGTCTTCTGAACCGTTCCATGCATTCCAACTGAGGCTCCCGCCTTGTAGAGCTCGGCGATCCCGTCGATGACCTAGCTGTTGCAACTGTGTTGATGGTAGTTGGTGGCCAGCTCATCCTGCTGCGTCCTCGTAAGGTGAGAGAAATGACCCTTGTACCGCTGTTGCTTACACATTGTAGTCGGGAGACCAGGAAGTCAAGTATGACATGCAGATCTTCGCTGACCGAATCGAGTTTTGTTGGATCCATCTCCGGGGATAAGCGCGCTGGAGAATTCTCTCTGGGCCTATGACGGTCAGGGAATCAGAGTATGGATTAACGCCCTTGCGATCGAGGCTCCGCAGGCTGAGGACCAAGATCATCAAAATAGTGTCAAGGAAAGCGTAAATATTCCTTTGGACTTCTATCCGCTGTGTAAGCAAGCAGTATCAACCCAACCGACTCCTGTGTACTCATCATCGTTCACGCTAGCTGTTTTGATGGATAAAGGCATAATAATCAGAGCAGAACACGAAGTTGTGTCACGACCTAGCCTTCCATTTGTGATCTTCCGCCATGCGACCAGTGTGGGTATCTTTCTTGATAAAGGGCTAGTGCACTGAACGCTTCAAACCAGTCACATCTCTTCCTCCACCACATTTTGTTGTTCCATCTCCAAGCGCGCCAAGTGAATGAAGCCGTCGTCTTTGCTTCACATTACCAGAATCTGGTATTTTTTGCACATGCACTGGAGATTCTCCTGCACACTGTGGTCGAATGGGATGATGACGGCGCCGAAAGTGGTTCGGAAGATGTCGGTGATTCAACCTCTTCCTCCGATGTTCTCCGCACCGTGGTCGAGTTCCTGGATCACTTCGATGCCGCTTTGGATGTTGTGGTTGGCTGTGCTAGGAAAACGGAGATGACGAGATGGAAACGTCTCTTCGACATTGTGGGAAATCCCAAACTGCTTTTTGAGGTACAGTCATTCATTCTATTCTGGCCTGATGATGTCCACAAATCTCATTTACAGACTTGCTTGGAGTCGCGGCAACTCAAAACGGCTGGGTCGTACCTCCTGGTGTTGCACAACTTGGAACAGCTCGATGAGAAGCACGACGACGTCAATCGTTTACTTGATAGTGCAGTCTCGGCCAGGGATTGGCAATTGTGCAGAGAACTCTTACGGTTCCTTCACACCGTTGATGGCGCGGGCAATGCTGTTCGGGAAGCTCTGGAGAAGATCAATGCTCGGAATGTCGAGGAGATGCAACTGCTAGAAGGGGTTCTATCAAACTGAACGGGGCTTAGGCGCTTATTTAGAGGATTTGGATGGACGGTAGATTATGTCGCTCGATGTATCGTATGTACTGTATTCATTGGCACTTTGGGGCATTGACTGCTTTACAGCCCTACGTAGTAGGAAGTTGCCCCTTCGGGCGATTGGCGTTTTGGCAGTCGCATCAGCCTTATTACTAGGCCTTATCGCATCTTCAAATTGTCCCAGCTCCAGTTCCTATGGTAAGCCAAAGCCCAACTCTCCAATGCAACGTGCAGTTCAGTTTTCCAGGCCTCTGAAGTAGTTTCGATCTCGTATCAAGAGCTCATCTCTTCCCCGCTTTCGCTCGGCAGCTCGATTGGTACGGTCTTGATCTCCCTTTCCTGTCAAGTTCAATATTTATCAAGGAAAGCGCAGAGAAGGCATTTGGTTCTAGTCCAGACTGTCTGGGAATAATCATTGTCCGAGGTTGGTGCGGCTATCTCGGAATATCCAGGTTCTTAAGTCAGTGTAACACAGACCTTCCGCCTATCTACCCCGTTTATCGGGAGAGGCTATTGAAGCTGGCTTATGCCTTTTCCCATCTCGAAGAATCGGTGCGCGAAAGCTATGCAGATCAAAATAGTCGATACTCGTTTGGGTGGTCGCACGGGAAAGAAATTATGAACGGCAAACCAGGTATTCGCTTGAAGCGTCTACTCGTGTTTGTTCATACTGATCCATCCCCTCTTTCAAGACCTTCTCAAAGGTTCCTATTATGCCAATCCTGTAGTAGACAATCCCGATGTCTCGTCCGAGCTTCGGGAAGAGTACCCAGAATATTACAACAAAAACATATGTGAGCTTTTTGAATGTTCCTGTCAATGATCATGCACTGAATAAATATCAGGGCCCAAGGGCGACGAAGCTGGAGTAGAGGGCTTTGAGGATTCCTTCAAGGCGCTGGGCGGCTTTGTTTTCGAAGTTGGCTGTGCACTGGCGGCGGCCTGCGAAGGGTTCAGTATGCCACACACTTCTTCGTCTGAATTTCAATTCCTTGAATGGCATGTTCTAGTCTCTCCTCATCTCAAATTGTCCATCTCTCGCTTGATCAAAGAAAGCTCTACGGTCAAGGCACGTCTCCTGCATTATTTCCCGCCGCCAACAGCTCCAGCGGAACCCCTGAGTGATGAATCCGTCGATGATTGGTGCGGTTGGCATCGGGATCACAGCATTCTTACCGGCCTTTGCTCTGTGGGTTTGCACTGTTGTATGTCATCCACTCGCTGATGAATCACGCTAGGCGATGTACCTTCGCGAGGGACCTTCTGGCCCAGAAATCGTGCCTTCTTCTTCTGAATCTTCTGGATTGTATATCCGAACACGAGGGGAGCATTGACCAAGGTCTCTATTCCTGCGGGCTGTCTGGCATTCCAGACAGGAGAGGCCCTCGAAGTTGCCACGGGCCATTCTTTGCGGGCTACGCCGCACTGCGTTCGAGTCGGTATGGGTTCGGGACCAGAGGTGATTTCCAGGGAGACGTTCGCGTTATTCATGCAACCGAACACCGACCAGCAACTATCCGAGAAACTGTCCTTCGGCCAATTCAGCAAGCAGGTGTTTTCTGAGCATTACAATGAAAACAAATAATAGTAGTAGTAGTTAATCCTCGTGCATATTAGATATTACAAGAGAAATCTAGGGATTAGCAGTCGTAGATGGGGTTGAACGTGTTTCAGTAGAGACGGTACGCCGTCTTGGGGTTGGTAATACAGACAGAACAGCTGCAGACAAGCTCTTGCGTTTATACGAACGATCGGGCCCTTCGCTGTTCTGAGAACTGGTGGACGATCTGCGTCCATCGTGCTCAGAAATTACACTCCAATCTTCGCTTGGAGCACCACCAGGGCGGATCCTCCGCTGGAACTGTAGCCAGACTGTTCTGCTCCGGGATTCGTGCGGTCACGGATCGTAGAGTGCTCGCCAATCTCGCCCTGGAGGGCATCGTCCGAGTCGGGGACGCGCTTTATCAGAGATCGAGCGTAGTCCATGTCTCGGTAAATGGATTCTATTGCCGTGGCCACGCCATCTTCGGCCCGGATTTGCTCGCCGATGAGCCGAGCGCGGTCTATTTGCTTGATGTCAGTAGTTGCTAAGACGAGAGCTTCGGTCAAAGTGTCGACAGTGAGTTTCCGAACGCCGGTTCCGACACCGAGAGCTTCCACACGGTCCGCCCAGAAAAATTGGTCACCGAAGAAGGGCCGTATCACAGTGGGGATTCCTGCTCGCAAGCTAGCACCGGTGGTGCCGGCACCTCCGTGGTGGCAACACGCGTCTGAGACAAACACTCATGTCAGTCCACCAATTTAGAAAATAACGGCATTCCTACCGATCCGTTGGAACAGCCAGTCGTGTGGAATTGACGATATTGGATAGATTTCCTTGGGCAAAGGAACTTCTGGTTGAGAGGCGTCGCTCGCCTTCGCTTGGAGACGGTCCGACCACCCTTTGGAAAGGATTGCGCGCACACCACTGCCTATCACAGCGTCCACAACGCAACGAGTCATCGTTTTGGGATCCGAGACGACGATGCTTCCAAAACCAATGTAGACGACTTTCTTGCCATCGGCGCGAGCTTGGTCGAGGAACCTGACCAAGTCCTCGGGAGGCGACCATTTCTTGGCGCTAACATCGGCGTCAGGGAGGAACCAATAACCTTTGCACGCAGTCAGTTTTGTTGCGCAAAAAAGCAGACTGGATTGTACCTGTGACTCGAATCCACTCCGGCCAATCCAACGGAGGTGGTACCACTTGCGGGCTGAAATTGTAGAGGAACGGAATCTTATGGGGTTCCATCTTATCCAAGCTCGTGCTACCCAGATGCAGGACGTTCTTCCGCCACCGATTTATCTGCCCTGAAATGGCCCGCCAGAAGACCTGGTCAAACATCACATATGTCATGTAGTTATACCCTCCGCCCATCTGGAATTGGTGAATACAGTGGCCAGCAGCAACTGGGGCATGCTCACCTTGCGTTCAGGGACTGCGAATGCATGAGGATACGCCCTCGTTCGTGTCCACGTCATGGTGAAAGCCCGGAAATATGGAATACCAAGCGCTTCTGCAATATGATACCCTCCCATAGCGCTCGGACTCTCCACTAGAACATCAGTACCCTGGCAAGCATCCCAGGAGTTCTTGAGCAAGTCATCGAGCCACCCGCGAAACTGAAGGAGTTGAGTGCCATGTAGCGAAAACCTGGGAAGTGCACACACCTTCTGCAGGCCTTCTTTCAAAAAGGAAACAGTAAAGGTACCATTCTCAATGCATATGCGCATCAGCTCCGCGGGATCCCCTCCAACAAACCCGAATTCGATCCCGTGCTAACGACAATCAATATTGATGAGGACGACCAGAGAAAGATAACCTACCGACTCGATCCACTCCTTGAACTCCCCGTGAGTTGCGATACGTGCCTTGTGTCCGTCCGCCATCAGCCCCTTCGCGAGTGCGATATAAGGCTGCACATCCCCCCGCGAGCCAATCGTCAAGAACGTGAAATGTAGACTCTTCTTCGGCCTGAACGTAAGAAACGTCGACGACGCCGAAGTGAACATAAGCGCAGGCAACGAGTCCGCCAAATTCTCGGTAGTGGGTGCCGGATCCGCCGCGGAAGGCTTGGACTCGAATTCCTCGAGAATTAGCGCTTCTCGCTTCCCTGGGGTGACGACCGCGTCACTGGACGCAAGACGCCGACGCGTGTCCTCCATCTGTTGCTCTAGGAGGGTAACGAACGCATGTCGTTTCTCCTCCGCACCAAACTCGAAGAACAACTCCTCGTGCCCCTTGATGATGACAACGAGACCGTGGTGGCCAAAGCGCGTCGCCTTAGTCTTCTCAGTGGCGAGCAGGTCCCGGATAGGAAGTGTCATCTAGAATGGAAGATGAGACAAAGAGGCACTAATTACAATGAACAGGAAACTTGCTCGTGTCTTCGACGTGAGGGGCCCCGTGGACTTGAAACAAAAATAATTTGTCGAAATGTAGAGCCGCCCAGGGACCGGTAGCAGGCGGAAGATATAACCGGGAAAGTCTACAAAGATTAATGAATATGCAGAATGCGAAAAGTGTGAACCGAACACACATCCGAGCAACGTCTCCTTCTCGTCGTACGCAAACACGTTGCGGAACTTCTCCTCCATCTCGGGGTCCACCGCAGAACCAGGGGTATCAAGCACGCTGAATGCCAAGTCTCCGAGCCCACTTCCGCGACTGCCTGGCGGCGGTGACGACATAGTGCTTGAATATACCTCTCGGACGCGATTTGTGCTCAGGGTGGGTGTCGCCAAATCTGTGCTTCCGCCAAACACCCGCCGCGGACCACGCAGCCAAGAGGGGACGCCCACGCTCCACGAGCTCCCGCTGCTCTCTCTAATCAACGCGTGGTCAGGATCATTGCGGTAAAGTGAAGTGGACGGAGGGTACGTGTGTTCGGGGACGCTGGTCGGTGTGATCGTATTTGGGGAGTCGCCTGCTGTCATTTGCGGCTCGGCAAATTCAGAAGACGGAGAGGTCGTGACTGGAATGAAGGATGAAGAATTGGGTCGATGCGAAATGTGGGTAAATCCTTCGGGTTCGGGAGGTGAAGAGAGTGTCGATACACTCGGTCGGCTGAGGGAGATGGTCTCCTGTATCGGCCGAAGGAAGGAGGAAATGCTAAACGACGATCTGGAAGGTTCTACATTGGGGAGGCTTTGCACTCGTTCGGGATGCGGGGCGCGGGCAGCAGTTGTATCTAGAACCAGCTGGGGGGAACCTCGTTCTGGTTGAACACGGTGCGCCCGTACCGCGTCACGGATTTGGTCGAGGGCCGCCGGTAGGTCGTGAAAGTACGCGAAAAAATACGAATCAACAGAGAAATGCTCCTCCTTGTCGAGCACCTTGACTTCGATTGTCTCGCTGAAATCCATCGCAGTGGACTTGTCGATGTCAAGGATCGTCGAATATGGAATGGCAATCTTGACGCTGTCCCCCATGTTTTGCGCTTTGAAGGTTACCTTTCGGATGGCTTTGACCCATTCTTCGCGGCTGGGAACGGAATGGGCAGATAAAACCACCGTTCTCTGGTTGGTTCGCACGCGAAACTCCTTGTCACCGATGGCGTCACAGGAGATAGCGTAACGGAGATCGAGGATACCGTGCGGAAAATAGGGATCCTAACCCGACGGCGTGAATATACATTCAGAGAATAGCAATTGAATAAACTTGCGGAGGAAGTCTGATACCACGACAACGCATCATTCTTCAGCACAAACCAGTGTTTGATCCAACGTTTCGTCCGCTGTGCCTTCTTATTCAGAGAGCCAGATTTGAGAACTTGATCCTGTAGCCATGGATGAGAATGCATGTAAATGACGATCGGATCACCAACCTCTCTAGCCGGCATATGGGCGAAGAAGCAAAGGTACGAATTCGTCAGATACATGTAGCCTTGAAGCACTGGAAGCTCCCTGAGACGACATCCAGATGGGAGACGGAACGCACTTACAAACGGAGCGTAGCAGCCAACAAGGCATTTCTATGGGGAGCTCAGTAGATAAACGGTCAGCGGGGCGAACATACGTACCAGCCCATACTTCCTCTATGCCGTCGAGATCGAAAACCAGCTTCAGTTTCTCGGCTAGACGAACCCGGTGTTGTAGTTTGACTGTAGCCATGCTCCCGGCTCTCATCATCGAAGGGGGGAGACCCATGCCCTCCTTCTGTTGCAACCTCTCCGTCAGAGGCATCGGCCGCTCGGAGTACGGCGGCCGCGGGGTCGCGTCTTCGAAGTCCTCTCCATCGTGGTCTTCTTCAGAGCCCATAGTAGCGTCTGAAGCGGGCTCCTCTTCGCTCACGGGATCCTGGGGCAACGGCTGCCTGCGGTGGCTCTGGCCAGGCTGGTTGTGGCGTTGAGAGCGGGCCAATGGCCGGTAAATGGTATGTATAGAAGATGCTAGACGGCCGGCTGAAAGCGAAAATTAGACCTTGACAGCCGAAGAAGACTTGTATCCGCCCACCTGGCTTGCCCTCCTCATCGCTGTCGGAGTCGATTGGGCTTAGCGTCTGGGGAATCACGTCATCCTCATTATCGGGGTCCGTCCACGGAAGTGCCTGGAGCGCCTGAATGAGAGTCTGAGTCCCCGCCCGCATCTGTATTTGTGAATCAGCTGGAGCTATGACGTAGACGCGCTGACAAGACTGACCGAGCCTCCGCCCTGGAAAGCACTGAGTGAGGGGCGGCTGGGGGAAAGGGTCGGGGAAGGCGGGACAATGAATGGCGAATCGTCGGTCGCAGCTGGTGGGCTCTGGACGGGTGAAGAAGAGCGGGACGCGCTCGTCGGTGTACTTGCCGTCGAGTGCACATCTAAGAAGACCATTAAGCACCGAGCAAACTCAAGTTGGTTGTTTTGTACCATCGTCGACCCGTTCTTTGCGCTTGTCTCTCCTAAGGCTGAACATGCGCTTGTGGTGGGGCGAGGTCTGAGTTGCAGACCTAGCTGGCGAGCCCGGAGGAGAAGGTTTGGCCCCAGAACTGGCCTTGCCACTCAGACTGCGACCGAGCTTATGCACGGTCTTCTCCATGGTGTTGGATATGCGCTTTACGCGGCTTCGGGAGATGTCGGGATCGGAATTGGACTCTGCAAGACCCAGTGAATCGGGGACGTGTCGACGGGCATCACGGACGATGGCGGCAGCGGAGTAATGAGCGGGGGAACATGGACTGGGAGGTGAGCCATGGAGGCCCTATTATGCCGTTGTGCTTATTATGGACCAAAGTGGTTGGTTGACTTGGCTTACGTCCTTCCACTGCCCCAATGCACACCTGAAGGCACGAGGCCAGAAACGCGCTTTCTTCTCTCCTCTGCGTCGCGTACGTTTAGCGATATCGGTATGTCTCTATATCTCTTTGCTTTTCTCCACAAAGTCTCATTTTTTTTGGTTCCACGTTCACAGCTCTGGCATAAATGCGGGGTGAAATTTGTGTTGGCGCCGGTTCATTTCTGGCGTACTGCCATCCTTGTCCTTGCTTCTCCAACCGTCTTACGTTTTGCCCCAAGTTTTACCTCGCTGCTGTTGCTTATCTTCGTTCATGTTCGTTCATCTCTACGGGTCTGCTCATTGCAACTCAACTCCTCTAAGGTCTCCCAAATAAACACGTCTGCTGTTCCTCGCAGCATATCAATGGTACGAGAAATTTACCACCTTTTCAGTTCTTGGTTCACCTCTCTGCAATAGATCAAAGTCAACGTCTCAGGTTACGGGTGGGCCAACAGTGTTTGTCGTTGCCTCAGCTAAAAAGATGATGCCCAGTCAAGCATTGCACACCGCCCTCATAGACGAGATTGAAAGCCTCTACACGAATGACTCCTCCGCCCCGCTCGGGTTTGCCGAAGGCCTCCGGCAGTTCTATCAGTTCGGCCTCTACTCCCGCTGCGGATACGTTAACGACTCTGCCGGAATATGCTCTAATCACTCCACACCAAATTCTTTTCAGCCTTACGCCGCCCTCACGTCCGACATGCTGGTCAGTCGCTGTCCAGATACGCATCTGCTCCAAATTTATGTCAAAGCTGCAGTCGAATTATAGTATCATCTCAAACGATATCCTCTCAGGCATCGCTTTTACGGATTCTGGTTCCCTGGGGAAAAACTCACGCGCCGCCTACTGGATGATCCTCCTCGGCACGATATGTGCTGCCCTGGCCCTATTCACGTGTGTACTTCTCCACTGGCATCAGCATAACTCCAATACTGCAGTACAGAGGGCTCGTCAAGTATAACTTGACCTTCTTCATATCAACAGGCGTCGCTGTTCTTGGCAGCTTGTTCCTGTTGATCGGCGCCAGTCTCTGGACCTCTGTGCTTAGAAAAGCGCAGTCCATAAACGGGGTCCAGATCGGCACGACTGCGAATCACGTACAGGTGGGCATCCTTGTGTCCATGGGCTCCGGTCTACCCCTCCTGTGGGCTTCGTTTGCGTCGCTTTTTGTGTCCGTGGTACCATACATGATAAGGTCCGTCTTGGACGGAGAACTTGACAAGAAATTATTGATTCTTTTGCAGCTGCTGCACTTTCCGGGGATGATCACAGAGATGCAGGCATCTCGCAACCATTGCCCGAATATTTTGCAGGACTTATGTATTTCTTCCTTTATTCAGTAGAAATATTACTCAGTAGTCGTCACGTGTGACTCGGACAAGCCTCTCTTCCCGAACGATCATGGCTTTGAACGCCGTGAACTCGCAGAGTCTGGAAGATGCCTCGACGATTGTGTCCGAATTTATTTACAGTCTGGCAGCCCGTGTATTTCCTTTCCAGAAACTCATGCGCGCTCTACAGGTCTTGATAACATTCCAAACGAAGTCGCCCATCTGCTACAAGAAATAAAGGAGAAGGAAATAAAGGCACAAGATTTACAACAAGAAATCGACAAAGACACCGCTCGCTACATCCGGCATTCCATCCGTGCTTCCAACTCTACATCCACCTCCTCGAGCGTCTCTCCCTCCCCCGCCGCGTCCCGTGCGCCTTCCCCAAATCCATGCTTCTCCCCGCCAAGATCAGCGCCGCATACGCCGAGATCAACGAGCTCTCAGCCGAGAAAATCCAGCTCGCCCACCGGATTATCGACCTTGTCTCCCGCACGCGCGCACGGCTCGACGCAGACCTCACCAAAGTGCGCATCCTGCAGGGCGAGATCCCCGACCAGTACCTCGCGGGCCGCACCCGCGCCCCATCTGTCTCCAGCTCCCCTTTGTTGGAAGGCGAGGTGTATGTCGGCGCCTCGCGGAACCCCGCGTCGCAGATCAGCGAGAGCCTGCGCACGGCCCTCGCGGGGAGTGCTTCTATGCCAGACGTCCGGCAGGTCCCAATCACGCCTGTCCTCCCTGCCGCAGCTACTTCGATATCCGGTCCTCCGCAGAAGAGTACGTGGCTGTGGCCGCACGCATCTTTATCCCTTTCACACTCATTCGTGTCGATTCAGAGCGTCGCGTCGCAGCAGCCACGCCAGCATCCATCAAGCTTGTGCCCGTGGCGACACCAACACCGCCCCGGCGCTCTGCTTCGCCGCTCACATCCGCAGCTGCAGCCAGCTCCGCTGCGCACGGCGCGCACAAGCGATCCCGCCTTTCCCGCCAGATCCATCCACGCGAGGACGAGATAGACGCGGACGGCGAGGTAGAGGAGGACGGAGACGGCGAGGACGAAAACTTGTATTGTTTCTGCCAGAAACAGAGTTATGGCGATGTACGTCGCCCTTCACATCATTTTCTTCCCGTTTCTCTGATCCCGTTGACCCAGATGATTGCCTGCGACAACGACGATTGCCCTTATGAATGGGTGAGTTGTCGTTTGATTACGGTCTGTATATTCACTGCTGATTTCGTTCGTTATGCTAGTTCCATCTGTCGTGTGTATCACTTACGCAACCGACACCGGAGAAGTGGTACTGCGATATATGTGTCAACAAGGGCTTTGGTGCTGGGACAATGGGCAGGAAGGGAAGGAAACGGTAGAGGTTGTAGCGTAATGCGTCGGATCCGGGATCCCGACTTGATACAGTCCATGTAGTATTAGTTAGACCCTGGCCGCAGCCGAGAACGGGGTCTGTGCGCAACTACGAAGCAGCGCCGTTGTGAATTCAAGGAGGGCACGGATCGGATCTATCACGCAACGGACGCCGGCAGAGCATGTGAAGTACCTACCAACTCACGGCGGACAATAGCGGACAATCAGAGGCAAGCCGCTGAAAGAAATTATCACATCAGTGGCTGTATCGACGGCGTTTCCAAAAAGGGACACCGAAGCGTTCATTTGTTTCGGTCAGAATCGGAGACTCAGACTCGACGGGGAGAGAATTTTCCTCCCAAGACCCTCCCATGGCAGACAACTCCGCCAAGCTTAGGATATTTACGAAGTTATTATGGTGCGGTCGTTACAGGCTCTGATGTCTGCACTTCAACGACCCGTCCATCATCGAGTATTACCCTGAATCGTACTGCGGGACGGTTCAGCAGGCAGACACGCAAAGAACCGAGGTTGCACGTACATATTTCATACGGCATACCCTTGGCTTTTCTCACGCTGGTGAAATATACCGTTCCCGAGCCTGTTCGGGCTCTCTAAGCTTGCGATAGACAACGAACAGACAAAACGCACCTAGTGACCCCTTGATCCTAAAGCTGAGATCTATATTGCCCTGCAGCTGGTTTATCTGGAGGTAAAAAACACAGTGAGACATATTTTGTCTTCGCACAAAAAGATGAGCCCGCACCTGCCCGTGAATGACGGGATATCCATTCAGCCACCATTCGGGCTGGAATCGAATAGCCATCCCGAGCACTTCCGCCAATTGCTCATCCGCCTTGAGAGTCCGCAAAATCTGCTTCACCACAGACGACGTAACTTTGGTCTCGTTCGTTACGTACGTGAGGAACGCCGCCCAGCCAGTGACGACCACCACAGCGATTCCGAGCATTGTCGGCCATCGCTTCTATAACAGAGGGAGTGGTGGGTTGGCGCCGTACAGCCTGCCGGTATCGGACGTACTTCAATTCGGGGAAGATCGCGGCGGCGCTGAAAATTGGAATAGAGAGACGGCGGTTCTTTGGAAGACGCGGAAGTCCTCTCCGTATATCGTCGACATCGAGTCAGAACCACAGGTGTTTCGAACGAACGCGGTCGGAGAGCAAGGTAGGAAGTACGGGTAAGAGCATTTCTCAAGGTCAACGCCATTCAATAAATCGCGCGCCCTGTCACATGTGACCGCACACCAACTTGCTGCCCAGTGGCATCTGCTTGTACGGCTGCTGGTTATCTATTATATATCTACAGGTACATCACCGTCCAAACCGAAGATCTGCCAAAGCAAATTGACTTGTCCAAAGGGCCTCTCTGTACCCAAGAGCGTCGCTGCCGCCTCATATTTATTCTGCGGCTTCTTGACCTCTTCGCAAATGAGCTGGTAGGATCGTACCAGGCGCTCCAAGGCCGCCTGGTGAATCTTGATATGCAGCCGCTGTGCAGTAAGCTGAGAAAGACGCGGAGACTGGACCACTTCCAGACCAGACAGCCAGAGGGAAAAGTTACGAAGTGCTGTTTGGAGCTGCGCTGGGAGGGTCGCTGGAATGCGGGACAGTGGTTCCTGCAGAGATGGATGGATGAATGTTCAAGAAAAAATTCAAAGCAGGGGAGCAATACGCTTTTATCGTGGTTCAAACACGTCTCGGCGATCTGGTCAATACCAGCATCAA
This sequence comes from Panellus pusillus, assembly GCA_013387415.1. Taxonomy (NCBI): domain Eukaryota; kingdom Fungi; phylum Basidiomycota; class Agaricomycetes; order Agaricales; family Mycenaceae; genus Panellus; species Panellus pusillus. The sequence continues at coordinate 34,058 of QVIE01000706.1, read as the reverse complement.
TCATGATGTTTTTATACTAGCGTTCGGTCGTCAGACGATTGACGGACAAGGAACGAAACGGTTGCTTACATGCTGCTCTGTCAGGTGAGCAACATTCTCGTCTACCGCAATTTGAAGCGCTTCTCGCTTCTGGAAAGTAAAAGGAAATGGTTCTAACACACTCTGAGACAAGTGGTTGTTTGTTGAGATTATTGAACGAGAAACAAGACATCCAAGGACGTACCTGCAGATAGCTCAAGCAATTCAGCACGTACACCTCCCTGTCCCATCTCGAGCGAAGGCGTTTCTTCTCTTGGCTGTTGTTCATGCAGAACTCGATCGCGGGATCAACTGTTACATCTAGTATACGCTGAAAGCCAGAGGTCTGCTCTGCTTCGTCTTCGTCTCCAAGTAGGGAGGACTCGTAAACGTTCATAACCTCCCTCAGTATCTGAGCATGGTCTAGAATGACAAGAGGCGGTGTCAGAGACGGGTCATCCAAGTCCTGGTTCAAAGTGCAATCAGTACAGAAGAAGCGGCGCACGCAGTCGATCCGGACATACGAGAGTAGCGCGTAATAATGCACGGCCTTGGGCTTCAATCGCGTCATAGAATACCTTGTATGCGACTTCCGTTATTCTGTGCAGATATGAGGTGTGCGCGGACATTATAGAAAACACATACTCGTTCAAAGTAGTCGATAGAACAGCAGTATCCCCAATGGTTCGGCGCATGGTGATCATATAGAACTGCAACAGATTGGCAATTTTGTACGAGATTATGCTGCTCTCCTGCGACCGGAGGGTCTGCTGTACCCGGACCTATTCTTCGAGTGAGCGAAATTGGAAAAAGCAAAAATGATCTATGAACCTTGAGAGGAACGCATAACTTCCCGACAGCAAGGTCCATCAATTCGCGTATCCAATCCTCCTTCTCGCTTTTCTGCTGGAATACCCGCACGCTGCCCACCATCCGCCCGTCCCCTTGCATGCCGAAAAGACTCTCAAGGAATTCTCGTTCGGCGGCAATGGCCTGGTGAACCCAAGCGAGCATGTCGCCGACATATCGCAGGGGGTCGTGAGCATGCAGTTCGATTGGTCGCGGGAGGCCGGAGGGACCGCCCCTGGTCAGAGCGGCTATGAAGGATGACATGAGCGTTGCTTGGCGAGCTTGCGAGAGAGACGTCAGAGCCTCGCTGCGTCATGAATCAGAATTGATATAAGTGAAATTAGGAAACTGGACACAAACGCACGTTAGCAGTTCTGGCCGTTTGCGCAATCTACGGACAGCTTCTCGCATAGTCGGGTCGACTTCAATCTGCATCTCGCGTCCCATTTGTCGAAATTCGTATGAGCACCATCTGAATATCTTTTCATATCCCTCTTCTAAATGAGATGATGTCGATGCCATGATGTCGAGACTATTCTTTGGATTGAGTTACTCATAGACGAAGAGAGATCGTAAACCTACCCAGCTTGCGTAGGCCCATCTTCCCCAGCCATAAGCACTCTACAATCCGTCCTGATACGTTCAGTCTTGTCCATGGCCTCGAAGAATCGTTTGCCGACCGGAATGTCCCTTGACGTCAATGCCTCTACCTCTTCTTCATTCAGAGTGAAGCGGGACAGGAACAGGGTCACGATAGACCTTTTGTTCTCCACTTCTTGCCTTGGCTACGATCGGAAATAGCATGAGGACATAATTCCACGCACTGACCTTTCCTCGCTAAGGCTCCCCGCACGCTCTAGCAGCATACCACTGGCTTCATTCGTGAGGTTGAGTTGGATCTCAGCCTCGTCACAGCTGGCATGCATTGCAGCGACATGCGACTGCAATTCCTCCAACTTCTGTGAATGTTATGAAAATACTGTCGTAGAAACCAGCGCGGCACGCGCACTTGGTCCACCTCTCCAAAAGCCTTCAGAAATTGGTGGCTGCCCTCAGCTAATTTCCGCTCCATGTCGCGACGCAGATTCTTGCGAGCGCGCGCCGCAGATTCACCGGGTACAGACTCGGTCAAGAGCGCATCCACGCCAGTGGGTTTAACCGGATCTTGCTCGGTTTCATCGTCGTCGCCGTTCGGCAGGGTTTCTTTCCCTTTCCCAGCAACGCGAGATGTCGCGTAAAGTTCTGACAATGTTTGTAACGCTTCTCCCGTGGCCTCGTCGTCGAAGTTGGTTCCTAGGACTTTGTATAGCCGCAGGGAAACGGGATTTCTGGATTGCGTAGTGCGGGCCTTTTTGTCAAATTGAAGAGTCGAAGCGGAAGGAGAAACAACTGGAGAAGACATCCTTTTTGTTGGCGTCTGTTACACTTGCAGCAGTCTGTCAAAGCCCTCGGAACCCAGTGCTCAGATTATAAGACTGTCTTTCTCCCTCTTTCCGCAATGAGCTCAGCCCGCCCCATCGTGTTCATGGATATAAACATTGGAGAGACGCCAGCAGGGCGGCTCAAGATGGAGCTTTTCAGTGACATCGTCCCCAAGTTCGTCGAATTTCTGTCGTGTTACGGCGCTCAAATAACCGGTCATTAGAACCGCGGAAAACTTCCGCCAGCTCTGCACCGGGGAGTACAGGTGCGTACCAGCTCGAGCCGGACAGATGGGAGAGTCCGAAAACAACTGCATAGGGTCAATTCTAGACCACAGGGCTACAAGAACGCGACGTTTCACAGGTGCGCTGAAGTCTCGCTCCGCGCAAGGGGATATTGCTACTGAGGTACTAATTCAGAGTGTCAGTGCTTTGAGCAACCATTGGCCCTTCCACTAACGAGCGCGAAGAGTCCCGAATTTTATGTGTCAAGGTGCGTATGTTGAATAGAAGGATGGATGTGTGCTAACGCAGGCTTGGAAGGCGGCGACTTTCTGAAGGGCGACGGGACGGGGAGCTTCTCAATATACGGCGACAAGCCCTTCCCAGTGCGTTTTTGCCGTTTCTCATTGTATTCTACCTGATAGGTCGAGTGCAGGACGAGAACTTCCAGGAGAAACACACCGGCCCCGGGCTGCTATCTATGGTGCGCACTTATGGGATTCCCCGCTCGCATCTCCTTACCCACATCCCCACGTAGGCCAATTCAGGTCCGAACACCAACGGTTGCCAATTTTTTATCACCACCGCCAAATGCGATTTTCTCGACGGCAAACACGTCGTCTTTGGCAAAGTCATTGACGGCATGCTCACGCTGCGCAAGATCGAGAACGTACAGACGGGGCCGAACAACCGGCCCAAGCTCGTCGTCAAGATCACTGGTGCGCCACCTTTCTTGCTACTACCCTCAGAATTGCTAACGAGGACTCTCAGAATGCGGAGAGATGTAATCTGATAGCAAGATACATGATATTATTTCCTTGTACAAGATTGGTGTTCGTGCTATTGTTGAATTACAGTGCGGGTGTCTAGCTAGGGCATGCGATTAGGTCGTCATTATTTGTATCAAGAAAGAGGTCAAAGCAAAATCAAAGTACGCTAGGAAGCAGTGCAGGATCATCGACGGGCTTGCCATCGTCCATTGGGCGGGACCATTTATCTGGGTATCAAGCCATCAGTCACGAAAAGAAGAACAGAGAAGGAGCGCACCAGGACATGCAAGGAAATATCCCTCAAGCGCGTTCGTAAACCGCTCTTGGTACTCGGCGGGGGGAATAACGGTCACCTCCTTGTTCTTGTTCCCCTGATTCAGCAGCCCCTGCTTCGCCTTGTACTCGAGCGTCTTGGCAAACGTGTAGCTTCCTGCGGTGTGGGTTCAGATGATGATGCGACTTTCTATGAACAAAAGGACGAACCGATAGTGTCCACGAGCCCGCAGGCGATCTGCTTGCGCTCTTGGTCGACGCCAAGAAGGAGGCTACGCGGGTTGCGTCAGTAATATATGGGACACGGCGATGGTAAACTCACGAGTAGTCCATGATATTACTCTTCGCCAGAAACTCGGCATCGCTCCGAATCGCCTCCCGCAGCACAAGCTTCGAGTGCGGGTGCACCAGCGTGAGCGTCCTTTGCTGCCCTACACAGTGTCAGCCCCAAAATCCGAAACTAAGCACCAAATTCACCCTCGATCCACTCCCCGTCAAACAGCGTCCCACCACCACTACCGCTAGTAGACGACTTGACCTTCCGGCCCTGTATTCCCTTGAGATCAAACGTCTTGACGATCTTCTGGTCATAAAACAAATTCTCCATGACCAGCAGATCCGCCTTGCTCTGCACCGTCCCCGTTTCGAGGTTGCGGATCTCAATCGTATAGAAGCCGATCAGTTTGGCGAGCACTGTCGCCCGGCTGGTCGTCGCATCCATGTACCGGAAGTACGACGGCGCGAGCTCAATCAGGACTTGTCTGTGTAGAAGTAGAGTCAGGCTCCGAGGGCGCCGGGCGCGGTATATAAGCACTCACAAATCCGCAACGTTCCACGCATTCACCAGCGTCTTGATGATGAACCTCTCATCCGCTGTCTTCCAAAAGTTGGACTTGCTCTTCCCGCCCACGGCCGCCCAGTTGGCGCTTTTGGACAAGCTCTTGAGAAAAACGTCATCGACTCCACATCGTTTCCTCAAATTATCAAATTGCTTCGCGTAGTAAGCCGTACAGCTAAACTTGAGCCTCTTGCCGATGGTCCAGTCGTACTTGATGTGCGGACGCTCGTCGATCGCAAAGGCGTCCACGGGCACGAGGAGGCCGTGATGATTTTTCGAGAACAAAGACGGTCGAGGGACTTCGCCCGTGCTGAGCACGTACCGCATCGCGCTCGAGAGCCCGCTCGTCAATGTCTGGAACGACGATGGCGTCGGCGTCGGCCCATCGGACGTCGTATCCTTGGTATGCCTCGAACCCTCGTCCTTTACAGACACGGTATGCGCCGACTGATCGTCCTTCCCACCAGCCGTCCCTTCGCTCTCAACAGAAAAAACGGACGTCGAGGACGACGCCTTCCCGCGCTGGTGCTGCACGTCCGCAAATATCGCGCCGGATATGACAGAGTTCGGCCTCGATCCATCGCCTTCACCACCAATTCGAGCCCCAGCTAACTCGAGCCCATCCCGAATCTTCTTCCCCATCGACTCGGCCGACTCGGCGGCTGTGATCTCCCCGCCCGCCGCCATCCGGCTGATCTGCACGTCCGGCTTGGCCCACGCAGACGGCGGCACGAGCGAGCCCGCCGTCGACCCCTTGGTCGCCGCACTGCCCAGACTCCCAAAGCGCGAGATCCCCCTCCACTGCCGCCGCCGCTGTTGCTCCCGCTGCTCGAAAGTGCCGACCCGCTTATCGCGTCCATAGGCGACTTCTGCCTTAGCACTTCGCGCAGCGAAAGCAGCGACGTTGCATCGCGCGGGTGCTCCTTGCGCGAAATGACGGCGGAGTACTCCTCTTCCTCGTACCACACCGCGCCGTCCACATCGGGATCCGATCCCGTCTGCGTAGACGAAGTAAACAGCTGTTTGGCCGAGAAGAACGACGACGACGGATTGGCCGGTATTGGCGTCAGCGCTGGGGTGGGCGGGCCGCTGTTGGCTCCGCGCGGCAACGACATGCTTGCTAGTTCTCGAAAATAGTCCGTCGAGCTACGAACTTTGTATCAGTGTGTAAAAGAAACAAAGGATCCGCTAACGAACCTCAAAGTGAACGCAATAATACTCCCCCAATCGTCCTCCCTTATAATCACATTACAACCGGGCGCAGCATGGCATCCCTTCCCCCACCACTCCGGTTCGGGAGCCTTCAGCTGCATTCCCGGCGGCCCCTTCCTCCAGCGCTTTTGGCCCCGCCAAGAACACCCCGAAGATGCTTTCCCTGCCACGCCCTTAACCGCTTCTCCGCGCTCCGCCCCGCGAACAAGAACGCTCTACGCACGTCGTTGAGCGCGCTGGGAGGAAGATTGCAGCTGTGCGTAAAGATCCTGTTCGGTCCTCTGGAATGTCTCCCGGAGTCGGGCGAGGAGTGCCAACGAGTCTGCGGGAGGTCGAGGGATTCGTCGGACACGAGAGCAGACGAGGAGCCTGTCGCGGCAACTGAGGATGGTGTGGGGGTCGCGTCCGAAGACGAAGCTGAAGATGTCGAGACGGAAGACATCGTCCTCGGAACACTTGGCAAAAACTCCTTCGCGCTCTTCTCCTTCTGCGGAGTCGCCGGCGCGCTCGGCGGCAGCTCCGCAATCGCAGTCCGATGCTTCGCCGCCCCCTCACTTTCCCCCGTCTCACAAACCGAATCCGAAGCAATATCATCCCCCCATGCATCATCCTCACTCGGCAAGCGCGGCAACGCCTTCCGGGACCCATGAGCGTGCCCCCCACCAGCGCCGTTTCGAGCTCGTCCATATGGTCCGAGACGCCCGCCCACCATACCGTTATCTCCCGCCTCAAAACGCGCTTCTCGTCTCCGTCCTTTCTGGTCTCCCCAGCGCCAGCGCCGGAGCTGGATTTTTGCGGGCTGGTGCTCGTGCTGGAGCCAGCGATCGAATGCCCGCCCCCTCTCCCCTGCCCGGACTCGCCACAGCCCCGACGACGCCCCCAGCAGCAGCAGCAGCGCCCCACCGAGAAATCTGCAGCCGCGGCACCCGCAGCTCGTACACCTCCTCCAGAGGCGCGAGCGCCACCTTCACAGTGTACCTCTTCTTCCGCTCGCCCCTCCCTTGTCCTTGCCCGGCGGGCGGAGGAAACGGGGGGAGAAGTGGCGTATGATGTTGAGCCGGGCTGCGGGGAGCGGGGGCGCCGGCGCCGGCGTGCCATCTACTAACTTGTCGTCGGAGATCGTATTGGACGCAGTCGTCGACGTATGCTGGCAAAGCGGCGCTCCGAGCTTCCCCACGTCCGCCGAGTACACGAGCAGCTCGAGGAATTTTGCCCACGAGAACAAACTAGCAGCAGTACGCGTTTTAGTTCGAAGAGCGGAGAAAGAAAAGGAAGGAAGGAAAGGAGGGCTCACAACGTCCCGGCGCTCATCTCCCTCTTCTCCGTCCGGGCGCCGCAGACGGCGCACGACAGCCACATGTCGATCCCCTCCTCTCTATCCCCGTCCTCATCGTCATCTCCCTCTCCTCCAGCGGAATTCACTCCCACTCCGTCAGCCTCCTCATCCAAACTAACCAAAACCCGCACACCGCCATGCACGATCCGCATCGCATGCCTGCCCTGGCTGAACCCACACCCCGCGGCGCACGGCTCCCCCGCCGGTCGACGAGGGCGCGGATGCGCGCGCCGAGGGATTCGTCTCTCCCCGTCTCCTGGGCGGCGGCGGCGGAGGGCTGGGATATAGATGAAGAAGACGAAGTCGCGGCCGATTCAGACGGGGAGGGGCGGCGGCGCGCGCATATTGATAGAACCGATAGGTGACCCACTCCGGCCGCCCACATCGCACCTGCTGCTGGTCCTCTTCCTTTTCTTGCTGCGAGGGACGGGGGCGCTCGAGCTCGATGCTGGACGCGGCCGAGCCCGCGGCGGACGAAGACGACGAACGCAGAGAAGCAGCAGTCGAAGACGCATCAGCAGACGCCGCGGCAGAGGCAGGCACCACCCGGGCAAGCAACACGCTGATCCCCTGCATCCTTGTGAACCCCGCCGCGGCATCGTCGTCGCTCAGCAGCCCCATCTTCTGCCCCCCTTCTCTTTCTCTGTCGAATGTGCATCCCATCCGAGGATGCTATTGAGACCGACGCGCTCGTCGCCGCGGAGCTGGATCCTGCCTGCACCGGGTGGAAGGAGGAGTCGTCTCTCGCGCTCGGCAAGCTCGGCGACGAGGACGGGCGGCTCGACACAGAGGTTGGTCGACGCACTGAGGAGGGGGCAGTAGACAGGAGGCGGGCGTGCAGAGCTGTGAAGGTGTCGGTCTGCTCTTCCTGTCGCGCTGTCGATGAAGAGGGCGATAAAGAGGAGGTGAAGGGCGACAAAGGAGATGAAGCGCCAATAAACGAGAACCTCCGCTCGCCACCGTCGCCTGAGAGGCGCGCGCTGGCGGGAGAATCACGTGGAGAGAGGTCGAGTGAGGGGCCGGCGCTGCGCGATGGGGCGGAAGACACACTCGAGTGCTTTTTCCCGAAGAGGTTAGAGAGTATACCGGGCAGGAACATCTTTCCCCTGCCTTTCGAGCTTCCACCGGGTTCAGGGACCGTTGGCGCCCCTTCCGCTGCCTTGCCCGGCTCTGGGGCCTCAATCGGCGCGCGCTCATGCGCCTTCGGCCGCGGCTTGGGAAAAGTCAGGTGGACGCCCGAGTCCGCGAGGAAGTGCTGCTCGAGGAGGAGGGCAAGGTGTGCGTACACGCCTATGCGGAGGACGGTGCGGAGGGCGGTGTGCTGCTCGGCGGAGGCGGCGCCGAGGAGGGTGAATGTGCCGCCGACGAGGGGCAGGTCGTTAGATAGATTATTATGTCCATATAACAGCGACGGCTCTTCGTCTATTGAGAAGCTTCCGGGGGCAAAGACGCACTTGGGAGCGATGGCGTGACTTGGACCAGCATCCGACGGCGGCGCAGCGACGAGGCGTACTGCGAGGCGCTCTTTCTTCTTAACCCCCACAAGCCATCTCCCTTCCCCACCGCCTCTCCAAGCTCGTCCAGCGCCCCTTCCAACGCGTCCGTCCACTCCTCCCGCCCTTCCTCGCGCGACAGCAGATACCGCAGCAGCGCACGCCGCTGCATCCGCGCGTCAACGGAGAGAGTGTTCATCTCTGACGTCGGTGCCACTGCCCCACCGGTGTCCGGGACCTTGGGCAACGGCTTGCCACTCGTGTCTTCTCGCTCCATCGCGTTCGCGTCGTCGTCGTGCAGAATAGAGGCGCAAAAGCGAAGGACAATGCGGAGAACGCTATAGATGCATGCAAGTAGTACAATCAGCAGTCTAATGGCATCAGTCGTCATTCACCACCGGTAATTTAGACCGAGCGTTACGGAAATGGGACTGTTGGCGTCTGTTGCCAGCATGTTCCAGGTACCTCCCTGTTCAGATTATAAGACTCTATGCTAATGTGCCAACTTTATCGACACGCGACATATTCAAAATCCCTCGGCTGAACGCAGACGCAACCGCGGAGAACCCGCCCTCCTTGACCTCCGAAACAAACAGATCGTGCTGGTCCGCCAGTCGTTCGTTGTTCCGCCGTATCTCCCGAATGACCCCGTGCTCCCGCACGCAGTTCGGACACTCCGTCTCGTCTTCATGTATACACCTGTAAGAAGCACACATGAGGTTGCGTGTATATAGGAAATGCTCTGCAGTTCGCACCGCGGTTGATGGAAACTGTGGCCGCACATGAAGTGCACAGTCGGAAGGTCCAGTTGCCCACCGCAGCTGGAGCATCGAGTAACTTGGAACACGCGGGGGTGCTCCGGGTCCGCAAGGTCCTCGACTTGTTTGAGCTTCGCCGCTGTCTCCAGACGGTAAGATGTCGTCCATTCCTTATCCTGCACGCACTGCATAAGCGAAACAAAAGTACAATACAATCGAGTCACTTACATTCTGGATCTCGACCCGTGCGGTCTGTATCCGCGTCATGAGCCACTCCTTGACGAGCCCGACGCTGGCGACGTCATTGCGCGCAAGGATCTGAACGACCCCGAGCGGCGTGGCGATATGCTCCTTATCGATGTGCTCCAGTATCCCCCGCACATCACCTCGTGTCGCGACAACAGAGCAGGCGTCGAGGTCAGATACCGCAACACAACCAGGTACAACCGCGGCTGCGTTGCACCATATTGGGCCAGTCGCCGCACAACCTCAGCGGACGCGCCGCTCTCGGGAGAATCCATCCAAAAGCGCAACACATCTTCGTACATGCCCATACGCTCCCACAACAAGACGAGCCCTCGCGTATATCCACGGCTCGAGCATAAGATGAGCGCGTGCGTGGGGTCGTACGGCAGCGTTGTACTCTGCAGCAGGCGCAACGCCTTACGGCGCATCGGCCCGCCCTCCGGATCCTCAGAGGAGCCTGAGGTCGGATCCGGCAGTGTGAGGTATAGCTCCAAAAGCGTGTTCCACACCGCTACTTGGTCTGGCCTATCATATACGTCTGCTGCATCCGCCTCGGGGGCGACGCTCAAGTCGTCGATCGTGTCGACGCTCTGATCCCACCGTCGCTGGGCGACGGTCTCGAGGAACACGACGAATTGGTCCATGTGGTCGACGAAATGGGCGAAATAAAGCCGCGGCGAAAGAAGTTTCGGCGCTGTCTTGAGTGGCGCGGGAGTCCGTTTGGTGGGCTCATTGCTGACCAACGGTGTTTGCGGCGTAGACGCCCGCGAATTTTGAGGAGTTGATGTGTTATTTTCGCTCGGTTTGACGGTCTTTATTGACGGTGCGGTTGTCGTCTTGATCGAAGGTGCCGTCTTGATCGAAGGCGAGCTGGGTGGCCCATCGAGTACAAGTGAGTTGCGGTTCAAAGCTAGATACGCTAGATAGGATGGACCTGCAGAACCAGCAGAAAAGAGTGCCTTGGTTGACGCGGCAGTGGTAGGCATTTCCTCGTCCGCCTCCAGAAGCGGCCCCGTGGACGTGCAGAGGTCGATGAGCAACTGTGTCGTCTCCTCCGGCAGACTGTCCAACATGGCGCGCCCATAACGGGCGAGATTACTCTCAGCTGCCTCGCCGCCCAACGCGCGTAGGTACACGAGCGCCTCGCCGTAATTCTGCGCGTCCTCGATCTGGATGCGGAGGTACTCCTCGTGACGCCCATATTTCTTTGCGAGGTACGACGCGTGCGAGAAGTAACCCGCCTGACGGCATACGCGGATCGCCGTGTCGAGGTCGAAAGGAAGCTCATCCTTCTCGCCGCCATTCGCATTAACCCGCGAGCGGGATTCGGTTTTGATGAACCCGTCAAGGCGCGCGACGTCCTTGAGCTTCGTGTATGCATTGAGCAGTAGTGTCGTGTGGTCCGAGTTGGCGAGACCAAGCGCATGTAGCTCCTGCAAATACGTCACCAGATTGTGGATCCGCTGAGCGTCGAGAACTATGGAACGTCTGTAAGCTTGCGTAGCACAAAGAAAGGAGGAGAACCTTGCGAATGACATAGCTGGGGGGCACACAACCGATGGTTTTGACGAATTGGCCTATAGCACCGTCCCAGTTGCCTTTGTTGTACAAGTGGTCTCCATACTGCTTGTGGATGTCTGCGACCGTTTCGCTGGAGTCCTCTAGGCCCTGAGTTGCAGCCAGATTTAAGGCGACAGGGTACATCGCGCTGCGGTATAGCATTTCAAGCTTCTCGGAGAACGGTTTTTCCCGTAGTTGGACCAGCTATTCGATACTTCAGTATCTTGTATATGCTGGGAATGTGGACCCACAGTTCCACCGTTCCCAAGGACATACACCCTCCCCACTCGGGAATGGATATAATTTCGCGTACGCCTTGTGTGAAAGCGTCACTGTAACCAACGATTTTGTTCTCGGGGTCAAATACGGTGACTCTAGTGATGTCGGTGTCGGCCGCATTGCGAGCTGCAAAATTTCGTATCGTGCGGTACGCTGCTGACGCCTTTGCGGTTATGGGGGGAGATACGATGACCAGATAGTTGAGATGCGAGCGCACGAAAGACTTGGTGCCTGGGCCATGTTCCATAAGTTTGAGCTCCAAAAAAGAAAAACACGCACACAGACTGACCTTCGTACGCGTAACACGCGCCGCGGCTCTCGACACCGCACACATATATCGCCTCTTCGCGGGCAACGATCACGTCATGACCGCGCCAATCCATCGTAGCGCAGCCCAAGCCGCAGCCGACGTCGTCGACGACAGTGGCTTTGCCGCTACCGCTTCCGGCACCGGACACGGAATACGACAGCACACGGTTCGTTGTGACCACAAACAGGGACTTGGATTCGGAGAAGCCGAGCCCCGTGATGGGCTCCGTCGGGGACTCATGCACCGTACGCGGCTTGAGAAGGGTGGTGTTGTTGTTAATGGACTGGTCAATGTGCCGGTATAATAGCACAGTACCATCTGCAAAACCGACGGCTAAATGGGAGAGGGTTGCAGACAGGGCGATTGTGCAAACAGGATGTGGCTTGGACTGTATCTTTGTCGAGCGCAGCAATGGAGGCGAACTAGCTTTCTTCTCGAGGTCCCATATTTTCAAAAGCGGAGTGTGGGTGGAGTCGTCGTCACCGACGGTTACAAGGATGCCGCGGCCCTCCACCATATGGCTTACGCGCCCACCTTCGTACGCGATCCATGACCGCTGGACCGCAAAGTCGCGGTTCACGATGTGGACAGTACCATAGATATCCGCGACAAGGACACCAGCAGACGAGGCAATGATGGTCGATATTTCTGTTGTCGCTTTGAATATTTCGGGGGACGCTTCGAGGTCATGGACGTCCTTGATGGGCACGACGTCGAAGAAAGGAAAACTGCGCCATGCGGGCGCTGTGGGAGGTAACGAAGACATGGCCCTGACAGCAGGTTATTGTGCGAGCAAAGTTTACATTATCTATTGTACTTAGCAGCCGCACCATCCATATCAAGCGTAGCAAAGTTGGCTTTCTCTGCTGCCATTACCTACGCGGCAATTCCGCTCGAGGCTCAACCGCCATTCTGAAGTTCGAATCATGCTACGGCTTCCCCCAGAGCTCCTGGAGCGGATTATCGTCGACATCGCTTGCACAGAACCCAACACGATTGCTTCAGTCGCTGCGTGCTGCCATCTACTGTATTCTTTGGTGCATTCTATTTTCCGGGAACTGTGGCTTGCTGTCTTCGATGACCCTCGACCCAAGATAACTCTAGAGGCCACCGTCCCAGGGGGATCTCACTCCATTCAGCAGACCTATAACTGGCATAAATTTACGGATCGTGTAGCTGCTGCAAACCGCATTCGTGCTGCAGACCCCGCGTGCGACTTTCAAACTGTCCTCGATGTCCTGGCCACCGCAGCGCCGGTCTTGTCCTCGCGCACATCCGAACCAGTACCTCGCGGGGCCCTTGCGTTTCCACCCCTTCTTCGCAACCGCCGCGAAATTACCCTCTCGAGGAATATAACCTGGATGAACCAGGTTCTTGAGCGAGGATACCCTCCTCTGCTTACGCAACGATTCTTGAGCTCCTTTGCTCGTGAAGGTCCCTTGTTTTCCCGAGCGGAGTATGAAGACACCCCAGTGGGCAAGGCCTTTTATAAGCTTACTTTCTTGCGCGGATTCATCCCCTTGGAGCCTGCTGAGCAAGGGCCTTCACGAAACCGGCTGCGCTCCGGATTGAAAGCTCGTCACGTTGAAATGGAGCGAGCGCGTGCCCTCGCCCGCACCCGGGTTTATAATACCAAGTACTTGATGGCAGATCGCTGCTTCGGGCCGTTCCAGCCATTGGACCCTAATCATCCCGATGTATACACCTGGCGCGACCGCCTCTCAAGCGCCGCGCCACCTGAGACTGACTCTCAGGACGAAGCTGTGGCGCTCCGCTCCGCATCATCCCATCATCACCGCGGGGTCCACCCGTCGTCTATATTGTTCTCGCACAGCCTGCTAGACGCAGACGAGGACATTGACGATCCTGATTACAATCCGACTGACATGGACTCGGACTCGGACTCGGACGATCCAGGCGACACGCCCCACATCCTGCACTTCCTTAGCAGCCACGGTATCGACTTTGCCGACGACCGCACGTACCCGACCTACGTCTTTCCGGCGCCCCACCGTGTGGTCCCAGACTACGCTTTTCTCTCCGCCGCGCGCTTGATTATGGAGGCGAACTTGCGCGAACTGTTTGAGAGAGAGCATTTCCTCCATCTGCCCGGCTCATCCCTGCGGGCTGCGGCTGCGGACGTTGAACTGGAGGTGAATGAGATAGTAGATGCGATGCAGTCGCTCGACCTCACCCGCATGGGCGGTGTACGTTTCTTTTGCCAGCTCGCCGGGTTGTCGGCATATTGACCCGTTTGCAGGCGCCTGGTTTCTGGAATATATGGCGACCTGAGCAGCCGGCGGACGAGGAAGAGACTTCCAAACCCCCTGATAAAGGCAAGGGAAAGGCCAATGAAGAGGAGGTTGAAGGCTGGGACTGGGCCTGCGTCGAAGGGGAGTGGCGGTACGTCGTTGGCCTCGTTTGAAAGCTATATCTTTCATTCATATTTTGCTCTTCAGGCGCGTTGTCTGCTGGCTCGACTACCGCGACCTACTCAGTGCGTCTCTCGCTAGCTTATGTCTAACGTGGACTCATTTTTTTCTATTGTGCAGTGCATAACGTACGTTCTCTCTCGTAATTATGGTCGCAGACGCTGAGATGCTATAGGTTGACATTACGTCTGCCGGCTTCGGGACAGAAGACATCCAGGAGACGATTCGCATCTTCCCTATGACATTAAAGGTTTCGGGTTACTCCGCTCCGCCGCACCCACCGCCGGGTGCTGATCCACGCGCACTCCTCTACCGCCTTCCCGTCATTCATGTCACGGGTGAGTCGTGGGGAACAGACACAGACGAGTCCAGTCGCCGGTCGATCGAGGGGTTCGTTAGGATGGTGGGAGATGGTGCAGTGAGATGGAGCATGACTTCGAGCGAGATGGCCGGGTCAGATCCCGAGTGGGTCACGGAGTGCGTGCAAGGTGTGTCTGTTCGCCAATTGCTGCATCCTGGTGTTGACGATGCACAGTGGGCGATATCGGCTCTGCGGCAGGCATTATTGGTCTTTGGACCGGTGCGGAGCATTCGGCTACCGATCCGCTAGGTGCGTCTCGAACTACGTTGTTCGGTTTCTGGCTGACTGGAATCCCAGGGCCTTGTTGGGCGTGGAAAGTCGCATAGTAAAGCCCGAAGAATATGTATTTAACTGTACTAATGTATTCGAACGGATTCAAAGGACAAGACATCCCAGACAAAGCCTCGGTGTTAAAACTATCAGCATGTCTGACTCAAGTGCAACGGAGACCATGGTATTAGCAGTACTTGCTTCAGAGGAAGCAACCGATGGTGTGGCCTGAAGCAACCAGAGGTGGCGTAGGCTGATCATTTTCATGATCTTTTCGTGCAGCGAGCAGCCGACAGTTCTTCAAACATGGAGCATTGAAGGGCTCTCACAGGCTGACTGCGGGAGACTATATCTACACGAATGAAAGAATATAAGAAGTGTTTGATGCATCAAAGACGGTCTATGCAGGCAAGCCACTTTCTTTATTCCTTTGTTTCTCGTCTCGAATATATATACATTCTCATACCCGTAGATAGACTCGTGTCCTCATCTCATCCATACACTCACATAGCTCGCTAGCTTTCTTTTCTCCCTACCCTTGACGCCTCCCATTTGTATTACTTTCCTGTAGTCTTCGCCATTAGCCGGCTCGAGCGCGGTCCCCCACGGTCCGTGCGAGAGAGCTTTGGCGACCGAATCGATTCCGCTTGTCCCCAAACGAACACTTCTGTCTCACGACGAGCAAGGCATAGACAGTGTGCAATGTCATATGTCCGATAGTGATGTCAAAAAATCAGCCGGCTTCTGCGTTACTGTGCGCCGCTCGGGCTCCCCATCATAATGCCATCGCGTTGGAAACTCCACGTTGAGATGGAGGACGTTCCTGAATCTTTGTCGGCTCCTCGTCCCCAACCTTTCGAGCCTGTGTGAAGAAAATCTTGGCGTCGCGCTCTGCAATATTCTCAATCCAATACGTGTTGCCGCGCGGCACCATGAACATCGCGCCCGTCGCGAGCACCATAGCCGTGTCGCAGACAACTACAGAGACGGCGCCCTCCACGACATAGAAGATCTGCAGCCAGAATGAGTGAAGAAAGATGATGGAACGAGGACATACATATGTGTTATCCTTTGTGCCTTTAGCGGGCTTGCGGCTCTGCGGCGGAATGAGCAGCTGGCCTGCCGCCATAAACTCGTCATCCCAGAATATTTTTTCAAAAAGCCATTGGCCGCTGGCGACTGGACTGGGCTTGAACATCCGCGCCGTAAAAGCAACGCGCCGCGAGACGGGATCCCCGCTGGGATAATCCAAGACCACAGCCTCGGCTCCCGTATCGTCGTCCCACCCCACCTCGGGATTCCCCGCGGGCACTTCGACGACGACCTCGCGTGGGACCGCGTGCGCCGATCGTGACTTGGCGCGGCCACTGCCGCGCTTGCGTTTCACTCCCGCATGGCACGCGGGTGGCTCCTTCGGGATGCGCACGATCTCGGCAATGCGAGGGACTTGGCGCGTCTCACCGGGGACATGCGGGCCGTAGACGTATTTCTCACCCCGCCAGAATTCGAGCGGCGGGATCGGGACTCGCTTTGACCGACGCAGGCCTTCTGGGGCTTCGCTGCTGTCGCGGCGCTCTTTCTTTCGGGTCTGAGAGGGAGCTGGGCGAGGCTTCTTCTTGGGCGGCGGTGGCGCCTCCTCGTCTTCTTCATCTGACTGTTCGTCCTCTAGTTCTGGCGCCACGGGTGTCTTCGGCGCCGGTGCCTCTTCCTCCTCGGACTGCTCATCCACTGATTCAAGCGCTTTGCGCTTGTGTATGTTCTTTGGCGCGGGTGTGCCCTTGCCTCGTATGGGTGGCGGAGGCAAAGAGGTTTGTTCGTCGTCATCTACATTGTCTTCTTCCACAAAGTTATCATTGTCGTTGTAGCCTTCACCCTCGTCCCGTTCGAGTTCTCGTGCTGTCAGTGTGCGCGCAAGACGCGAAGGACCTGGTTTTCTCGTAGACCTGGGCGCACGGGGCGATGGCACGTCGTCGAAATCAGAGCGAGAGCCGCGCGAGACCAGGCGTGCGCCAGAATTGCTCGCTCGCAGGGTAGTTGAATAGTTCACCGGACCTATTGCTGATTGATACTTGGAAGACACAAGTGGCATGGACATACTGTCGAGCTCCATGTCCGATTCGTGATGATCCTCCTCGACCTGTTCTTGTTCCGACTTTCTCCTGCGACGCGGCGGTGACTGAGAGTTCACCTGGTTGAGGACGCGGTCAAAGGGCTCGTAGCCGTCAGAGGTGCGCGCGACGCGTTCCACGGGTAGTCCTGTCTTCTTGCCGAGGGCGGGGTTGTTGCGGTAGGGGACATGTGCCTTGTGGGCCATGAACGCGGCTGGAAAGTTTGGTCCATTGTTTGGTTGTCTTGGGCCACGATTTGCGGTGATTTGCAGAATGATCGGCCGAGAGAAAATGGTGTTTGGCTTGAACCAACAGAATCCCGCAGACGCCCTCAAATTTCTTGCAGAGTACGACCGCAAGGATGGTCTTTCCGTCAAGGACCTCATGGACTCCCGCATACACGGCGGGCTGACCTACAACGACTTTTTGCTTCTACCGGGAAAAATAGACTTTCCAGCCTCCGCCGTCCTCACAGAGAGCCGCATCACCCGCAATGTAGTCCTCAAGACCCCCTTCATGAGTAGCCCCATGGACACGGTTACCGAGGATAATATGGCCATCGCCATGGCTGTATGCCCCCTTCCCCATTACCAATCATTTTTTTCATGCTCGTCCTAGCTTCTCGGAGGCATTGGTGTCATCCATCACAACCAGTCTGCTGAGGAGCAGGCCACCATGGTCCGTGCCGTCAAACGACATGAAAACGGTTTCATTACCGACCCCGTCGTTCTCTCCCCATCGCACACTGTTGAAGACGTCCTTGACATCAAGGCTCGTCTCGGATTCTGTGGCATCCCCATCACAGGTTTGTCTACCTCCCTTTCGCCGTCGCCGGATGAGCAACTTTTATTTCATAACCTTCGTTCTACCGAGCCAACGCGTTTTCCGCGTGACGTGCGGAGTCTTTCTTATGACCTCTGATCCTTACCTTGTCTGTTCTATCGTCTCAGCAGTCGCTCACTATCTTCTCAGACACCGGTGTCCTAGGCGGTAAGCTCGTGGGCATCGTCACTTCACGCGATGTCCAATTCCGCAACCACAATGCACCCTTGTCGGATGTGATGACGCGCAGCCTGGTCACTGCACAGCAGGGCATCACTCTCCTTGAAGCCAATGACATCCTACGCGACTCGAAAAAAGGTAAACTACCTATCGTCGATCCAGAGGGTCGCCTCGTCTCCCTCCTCGCGCGCTCCGACCTTCTTAAAAATCAATCGTACCCTCTCGCCTCCAAGAACCCCGAGAGCAAGCAGTTGTATGCCGCTGCGGCCATTGGCACGCGCCCGTCCGACCGCGCTCGCCTCGAGCTTCTCGTTGCGGCCGGCCTAGACATCGTAGTGATTGATTCCTCACAAGGCAATTCGGTGTATCAAGTCGAGATGATTACGTGGATCAAAGCGACATACCCGAAGCTCGAGGTCATCGCCGGCAACGTCGTCACTCGGGAGCAGGCCGCCTCGCTCATTGCTGCTGGCGCCGACGGGCTTCGCGTTGGTATGGGCTCAGGCTCGATCTGTATCACACAAGAGGTCATGGCTGTTGGGCGCCCTCAGGCGACGGCTGTTTACGCCGTCGCCGAGTTTGCCAGTCACTTTGGCGTCCCTGTCATCGCCGATGGTGGCATCTCGAATGTGGGGCACATTGTCAAGGCGCTTGCACTTGGTGCCGGTGCTGTCATGATGGGCGGGCTGCTCGCAGGTACGGAGGAGGCGCCGGGCGAGTACTTTTACCACGAGGGCAAGCGTGTCAAGACGTATCGCGGAATGGGCTCGCTCGAGGCGATGGAACAGGGCAAGAGCAAGGCCACCCCGACAGCGACGAAGAGCGCCATCCTAGATAACGCTGCGACGTCGCGGTACTTTTCGGAGAGCAGCGCAGTCAAGGTCGCGCAGGGTGTCAGCGGCGATGTGCAGGACAAGGGAGCGTGCACGCGTTCTTACCTTACCTGCATGTTGGCGTGCAGCATTCGCTGCAGGACATTGGTGTGCGCAGCATCGCTGCGCTCCGTGAGGGTGTGGCCGCGGGCGACGTGCGCTTTGAGCTGCGCACTGCCAGCGCGCAGATGGAGGGTGGGGTGAATGGGCTGGAATCGTACAAGAAACGTCTTTTCGCCACTGTGTGACTGTAGATATTCAATACCATATGTAGAGCTTTGATTGGTTTCAAACAAGGACATCCAAAGCGCCCTCATCATGGACGTTGACCGGGACCCCATAGCGGTCGACTCGGATGCGCCGTTCTCGAGAGAAAAAGTCGGTTTGCACTATGGAAGTTTGCGATTCATACTTACAGGTCGTAGACGGCCCCGTTTCTAATCCGCACCTTCCTCAAAATTGGTGGATTTCATAGAATCACACTCTTCGAGGATGGGACCCTTCCGACGACTGACGAGCAGCAGCTCTTTGCTTGGTCTGTTCCCCATACATTGCACAAAACCCCATTTTTTTTAACTTCTTCCCAGGAAAGATGCGACTCTACGTGAAGTTCTGACCACACTCCGCAACACCGCCCCGCACGTCGCCGAATACCGCCACCCCCTCGCGCGTTTTTCATTCCGCGCCGTGTACGTCGAGCAAGGAAGCCGCGGCCGCTTCGCCTCAAAAGAACTCGGCACCGTCTACTCGCGGGACATTCTCGGTGAACCGGGCACTCTGACCTCCACTGCGCCGCGCCTCCTCGAGGACGAATGCGAGAGCTCGCACGAGCGCTCCTCCGACGAGCGCACGCTCGAAGACCTGCGCTTCGTCCCGGGCGACTTCCTCCTCGTCGCTGTCCTGCTCCCTAAAAGTGTAACGCTGCCCACTGAAATCAACATCAAGGGTGCAGCTCCGGCTTCTAATGGTTGGCGCACTGGCGGGCCCGTAAAAGGCGATAACGGCTGGGGAGGCGCTGGCGCGCTGTCCGGTTCCGGAGGCGCACCAGGCGCTGGGCGCGGGGGCGGGCACTGGCGGGGCGATTCGAGTGGTATTCCGCGGGGCGGTCGCGGTGGGGGACGTGGTGGAGGCGACCTTGGCCGTGATCGCGACCGCGATCTCGATTTCGATAGATCAGACCGACGCATTCCGCCTCCGCGACGAGGGAGGGATTCCCCGCCCCATCGCGGCGGACGCGGGCGGAGAGGAGACAGGGAGAGGGATTCAAGGTCGCGATCACCACCGAGACGAAGGCGGGATTAGTTTTCTTTTTCTGCTTCTTGTGGGTCGTTCGCCGACTAGCGTGTCTTCGAATGCACTGTATTTCTGTATCGTGGGAACTGGTGCTTCAAGACCAAGCCATTTCTGAATCAGTCTAGGGTATGTATGTACTCAGATGTAGATTGCGCAGCAGTAGAACGTCTCGAACCTTATCAGGAAAGGACCTACTGCCATGAACGTCGGTTTTTCTTCTGTAGGAATCGCGATCACGTGTAATTGAAAGTAGCTCGACAGAGCTCGACAGACGTGTCAAGAGCGCGCAGATTATGTCCGTCTAGTTACATACGATATAAAAATTCAGCCTATCACACTAGGTGGAAATCAAGACCCCTGCCACCAGCGCCAGGCATAAGGCCCCAAGTAATATCGATCGTCGACTCGGCCGCGAGTAAGCGAACATCTCCATCCACAGCAACGGCCCGAAGACAACGCAAGCGGTGTACATCTAGATAGAGATGAGTATGGAATGAGCGTTGACTTGAGAAAGAGCACGTACAACACGTATGCTTTTGAGGAAGAGCAGCGGGTACTCGTCTATGCGCGCAGTGACGTATCGTGGTTTCTCACCCGGCGGACTGGGTAGGATGTGGGGATGTGTGAACATGACCCAGATGGAGTACAGCGCGACGGAGAAGAAGTGATATGTCAGCAGCGCGGGTGATGGCGCGAGCCTACACGGGAGTCAGCAGCCGGCGGGTAGCATTATTCAGGCACGTACGCGGAAAGAATGGAAACAGGTCCGTTGACGCAGTCACCACCGAGTTCAAAGTACTTGAAGCAGCCGGTGCGTAAGACCTCGAGCTCTGATGCTATACGGTCATGAGCGGGTTGATCGAGATCGAGGGGTGAACACTTACCATCGGCGCCAAACAAGTCGTACAGCGCAACACTTAATATGTTGACCGTCGACGCGAGCGGCTTGCGGTTCTCGTACCATCGGTCGAGGGCGGGCGTGACCTGGCTCCAGTCACTCATCTCCGATACGGAAGCAAGCAACGGGGCTAGGATGGCGACATCGTTGAGGGCGACGGTCATCCCACCGCCGGTCAAAGGATGCCGCATATTCCACGAGTCACCGATAAGGATGATTCCGGGTTTCGCGGACCCGCTGCCCTGCGGGGTAGAAGGAAGGTACGAGTTGGGCATTCGGCGGAGACGGTCGTTTTCGAGAGCAGTTTTCAAAGGTAGTTGGACGGAAGACGGAAGTTGAGGGGCGATGTTCGTGAGGATATGTGTCTTTGGAAATGAGTTGCAGGAAGAAAGGAATCGAGCCAGAGGGGCGTACCTTGAGATCATCGGGGACGGGCTGTTTTACATCTATGAGGATGCGGGTATCATGTTCAGCTATTTGGTATAAGAGAACGGGGCCGGAGCCCTTGATAAGGGCCACGGTGCCATGATTCGGGACGGGGAGCACAGTATCTTTGAGGACGACGCCGACGAAATGGCTCCTGGTGACCGGTTTCACCGCCGTCGTACGCAAAACGGACGAGCGGAAATTAGAGTAGCAACCGTCCGCGACAACGACCAAACTGGCATAGAACGCCTGCTTCTCATCCGAGCCCTTGAGGGTTGCACGCACACCGATGACCTTGCGCGCTGATGAACAGTCCTCGATGAGGTCCGTCACAGTCCCCTCGATGAGATCTACAGCAGGCGCGCGGCGTACGGCGGCTCGTAGGTTCATAATCAGCCGCCCATGGTGGAAGGCGCGGCCCTCGTGCTTGCCAGGGTAAGGAATTTCCACGATTTTGCCTGCGTTGCACACGCAATATCCCTTAACGGCTGCTGCATCGATATTTTCCAGGACAGACTCTAGCCCAATTCTTCGGAGAGCTTGCACGCCCCCTGGCTGCATGAGTTCGCCCACAATGCGGTCTGGTTCATCGAGAGAGCGTTCGAGGACGGCAATACGGAGAGGAGAGGGGCGCTTGACTGTTGCGAGAGCATGGGCGAGAGAAGAGCCTGCTACCCCGCGCCGACAATGAGGACATCGTAAGAAGCGGCCATGGAAGTCGTGGACAGAGCCAGATGCGCCGTAATAAATATTCAAAACATACCTGAAGTCGTACCATTCTCACATCAGTCTAGATTCTCACGAAAAAAAGTCTCGCCAAATCCAGTACTACAATTCACAATTTCACCCGAGCCTGGCTATTACATTCCTCCATAGGCCTCTTCCTGGTTCTCATGGGACTCAAGCCGCAGCGCGGGTGGGTGATGCGCGCCTGGGGCCGTCTGCTTCTCTTGGTAGCCGCACGCGGCCTGCTGCGTCTCGGACGGGTATCCGTAGTGTGCCAGTGGATGCGGCGCGTGTATGTGCTGCTGCTGCTGATACGGGTATTCCTCTGGGTATGTCGGTCGGTGCGCAGGCGTGGCAGGCGCCGTGTATTCGTACGCTGCGTTGACCTTTTGCACTTCGTTCCGCAGCATTGCCGGAGCTGTCATGGCAGACGCGCGAAAGTCGGCGGGAAGAAAGCTCATTGACTCGCGCGAGCGGCGGCGGTTCCAGCGTCGCTTCAGAGAGGTAAGTGGTAAGTACCATGCATACGACTGATCTCGCGAAAAGCATACGAGGAAAAACGCGACAATCATGCAAAGGAATAAACTTCCGGCCAAGCTTCCGACCACGGCAGCCGCAATCTTAGAGCCGCTTGTCGTATTGGGCGAGGCGGATGCGGACGCAGACGATGCACTAACAGCAGCATTAGTAGCCGTCGACGTCGACGTGGCCGTGTGAGCCGGCTTTGAGCTAAGGCTGGTCGTTGTCGATGTCTTTTTGTTGTTAGCGTTGATTCACAAACGATTTGGTGTACTTGCAGCAGCAGCAACAGAGGAAATGACGGAGGTCGGCGCGGCCGACGTCTTGAGTCCATCATCAGGAATTATTTGAAAGAGAATGACCACTGCGCACACGTACGGAGCTGGCGATTCCAGTCGAAGCAGTCGGCAATATGGACCCAAGTATAGAGCCGAATCCACCAGAACTCCTTCTGCAGTCGAAGTGATCGTCGCGCTCGGGTCTGTGTTGGTAGTAGTGGAGGCCACCGCCGTGGCGGGTGGCGGCGGTCGCGACGGTCGTTAACGGCCCAGTTGTCGTTTCTGTGTCGGTGTCGGTAGATCTGGGCACCCAGTCGTCTTGCTCGAGATCAAATCACTGATTAGGGGAACTTACCATTGGAAGGGTTTCCAAAAAGTTGTCTCGCAATGGCGGCATATTAAAGAGCGTGGTGGATGTGGTGGCGTAGAAGAGAAATATACCTTGGTATGAGCGAATTGTTGTCCACTTCTTTCGATCAACTAATTCCAACTGGGCATCTGAAGTTAGTATACCCGTTTTGGAACACACGGAGGCCCGATTACGAATTAAAAAATAACAGAGTAGGCCCGCTGCGCGGCAAAGCCCGCTATGTGTCTATGACCAGCCTGAGTGCACCTCAAAAATTCAAATGAAGCAGTGGGAAATACTTAAATTGATAGGTCGGGTGCTGCTCGTCGCCGTGCTCCGCACGCTCCTTGCAGCACCCTCCGAGGCCAGTCCCCGGCCAGAATCAGTTGAATACAATGGAATTAGTAGCACTTCAGATTAATTCATTTTTTTGGGCCATTTATCATAGCAGGGGGACAAGAGGGAAAGACTCAAACTGATAGGTCGGTGCTGCTCGTCGCCGTGCTTCGCACGCTCCTCGCAGCACCCTCCTGATAGCTAGAATCAGTTGGACACAATGGAATTAATAAGTATCACCTCAAATTAGTTCAGTTTTTTCTTTGAGCCAGTACATCATGGCAGGAGACAAGAGGGAAATACTTAAATTGATTAGTCCGAGTCGGGTGCTGCTCGTCGCCGTGCTCCGCACGCTCCTCGCAGCACCCTCCTGATGGCTAGCGGTGACTAGACATTTGCCGAATTGGATCGTCACGCGGAGGCGGAAATGCAAGAGTGCCAAAAGAGCGGTACCTATCAATCAAGGGATGATGGGACCCCAAAAAAGGGCAAAATTTCGATGGCAACATTCCTTTTTAGGCGATGCAAAACGCGAAAGTTATCTATTATACAAATGACAACGGTCATGTCTCCTGTAGACAAGACAACATATAAGCTGTATATATCCTGATTGGCTGCTCAGCGACATCAGCTGTTCGGTTCCGATTGTTCCGGTTTCATCTTCATCAGTCTCGCATGTGACCGCAGGTGACCGCGTCCGGCGCGTCTTCGGACTCTTCCTCTATCTGAGACTATCTTCCTCTTCCCTCTTCAATGGCTCTTGGGTTCCGCCGCCTACTACCAAAGTCTGAGAGTAGATCAGGGCCTGTCATCCTCAAGGCAAGCCATGCACCATCTTCCCTAGGCCGCTGTTTTATGACATTTATAGGATTTGGAGTCCATGCCGCGCCCGCATCATCGAGAGGACACGGCATCGGATTTGCCCACAACTTCGAGGGAGTGCAGCCGGAGGTCATTGGGACAGAAACGACGTCGTGAGAGGGAAGCACGAGAAGGCAAGCCAGTGGTATGAAGTAATCAAAGATACCTGATTTTTTGCCCATTGTTTTCCAGCCCTCCTCATCCACCAGTTCGCGTCGCTCTGAAGCTCAGAGAGCCCGGCGGCAGCGAGAACTTGCTGCGGCCATCCGGTCTCATTTATCGGCCCCGGCTGATGCTCAGAATCGTCGGTCTGATGCCCAGGTGTTCCGCAGGCGGATAGAAGAGGCAAATCGGCGGCTGGAAGCTGCTCCAGATTGTGGTGTGTCTATGCTCCTCTTGCCTGTAACATTATGCTGGAGGCACCTAGATTCAACTGATGCTCTCGGGGTGATCCTCGATCTAAATATCGACAATTGGTCTCGCCATCGCAGAGAGAGTCAGCGGGATAGAATGACCCGCCATTTCCGTGGCTGACTGCCAGTATTCCATGGTACAACTATGGGTCCAGTGTAACTCTTTCAAGTTGTCGTTATTCTTATCTGACTTATCATTTGACCGACTGTCGGTTGGTGCCAACGAGTGTCTAATGTTACAAGTATCATTCATGGGTCCGACTGGCCTCTTGATATCCTCAGTGAAATCCAGACACCGGGACCCGAGGAACCAACCGTAGGTTGGTGACGAGTGTCTAATGTTATCAGTATCATTTGGCATGCCAGGTCTGAGTCTGGCCTCTGTTTATCCTCAATGAAATCCAGACACAAGGACACGAGGAACCAACCGCAGGTTGGTGACGAGTGTCCGCTAAGTTTCTTACATGAGTTGTGGGTCAGTTTGGGGACAGTGTCCCGAGTACTTAATTGACATGACAGTGAACGTCGGTGAAGTTCATTGCTTCTCTGATTTATTCTGTCGTGCGGAGCACGGGTCCCTGCTAGTCCACCCTAAAAACCCACTATATTCATAGCGGGCATATGAATTAGCGTCGTCCAGTTACACACATGCTGGTTACGACCGTCCTCCCTTCTTTTTCTTGTTTACAACCTTGAACCCACCCCATTCTGCTGAAGCAGGCGGCTTGGGCTGCGATTTCACCACGTCTGCAATAGACACCGGCTTCCCAGCCCCCGCTCCTGCAGCGGAGGCGCCCTTTGGTCGCGACGTCGCATCCGCCTTACGCTTGCTCACAAACTCGGCCGCGAACCGACGTCCGTCCAGCGTAGTGCTGTTAGCGTAGATCAAATCAGAGATGAGTTCCACAGTAGACACATCGGGATCCAGAGGGAACGAGAGAAGCATAGACATGATTTCCTCGACTGTACAAATAAGCATCAGTAGCTGCGAGCACGCAAAGGTGGGGAAGGTGTACCATTGACAGTGTTATTCAAGCCCTTGAGCGAATCATTGAGCCATCGGAGGAACTCGTGCGAAGCGGTCGCAGGCTCCTCAACCTTTGGAGCGGGAGCCTTCACCGGTATCGTAGCAGGTCGAGGTGCTGCCGCGCCGTTGGCTCGAGGAACCGAAGCGCTCGTGGATGAGGCCGCAGACGAGATCGTCGGGCGAGCAGGCACAGTGACAGGAGTGCTCGACTTTCCTGCACCGACGGTCGTCCAGGCACCACCTTGAGCAGCAGGTGGCGGTGCCTAGACAATCCTCAATAACCCACCAAGACGTGAAGATCAGAAATTGAACTGACCTTGCTAGTGCTCTCCGCATACGCTCTCCTCGCAGCCGCCGCCACAGTCTCCTTCGATGCCGATTTCTTCCGCTTCTCTTCTTCCTCCTGAATTTCTTTCATCGACTTCTTCGTCGTACTCGGCTTGGTGGCGTTGGTCCACACCGGCGCGGCACCAGTCGTAGGGCTATGCGTTGCCGTCTCCTTGGCCGGGGCAGCGCGGGCACCAGCTTGTGACGTCGGTAACCCCCAGGACGCGATAAACGGCTGTACCTCCTCAGGTGGGGGAGCAGCTGGTGCCGAGATACGCGCAACACGCTCCCGTTCCCGCTCAGTCTGCTTACGAGCCTCTGCCTTCTTGGCTTCAGCGTCCTGAATGTCCCGAAGGCTCAGCGTCACACCGGATGGCTTTGGTTTGTTCGCCTCTTCCTCCTTTGTCCAAGCCGCCTTTGACGGTACGGACGGGATAGTGGGGGCACTTTCTGCTGGAGGGATGACCGGGACGATCAAGGGTTGGACGACTGGCTGAGCAGTAGACTTGGATCTCGCTTTGGTGCGTTGCGAAGGGGTGGCGGTAGGCTTCGCGGGAATCTCTATATCAAAAATTTCTGCTGCAGGGATGGGCACAGCGGCCACCGCAGGTGCCGGATCGTCAGTGATTCTGGTGAATTGCTGGTTGTGTTGCCCAAGGTTGCTAAAAGTCAGACTATGACCTGGTTCCTCCTTCCAGCTGTGCTCATCGATAACACCTTGAGACGCGGCGAACCAGGGTAAAGGTTCGTTGGGGGTAGTGGTGCCCCACGGAGAGGCTTGGAGAGGAGCCGTAGGTGCGTTATTAATGGCACTATTAGCAGGCGAACGAACGTTGTCCAGGGCTGCAGCTCGGCGTGCGTTAGTGTCGGGTATGGCACCCCAGGGTGAATGAATAGGAATTGCAGGGATGCCGGAATTATTTTGAGTGGCGGGTTGAGGAGGGATGGTGGATTTCGCGGGTTGAGCAAATGAGTGGGGGGTAGCGACGGGCTCCTGAGACGGTATATATGGACTCGAA
Source organism: Panellus pusillus (assembly GCA_013387415.1). Classification (NCBI taxonomy): domain Eukaryota; kingdom Fungi; phylum Basidiomycota; class Agaricomycetes; order Agaricales; family Mycenaceae; genus Panellus; species Panellus pusillus. Next base: position 6,956 of record QVIE01000706.1, on the reverse strand, counting down.
TGCAAATGCGAGTATTGCTGGCCGGTGTTGAAAGACGCTCCACCAGCTTGCGAGCTTCCGACGAAATCTGTATAATCAGGGGACGCGACTTCGCTAAAAGATGAGTCCTGGGGTGCACGAATATGACCAAAACCGGCTCCTTGACCTAGACCGGTGGAGAGGCTCGAGGGGATGCGAAACCTCCATTTAGCGCATCGAAGGAACCAGCAAGTGAATTATTAGTTGGGGCTTGCCAGTGTCCTTGGGACGGACTGTAGGTCCCGTTGGTGTGATAACCGTCGCCGATTGCCCCACTCGAGAAGCGAGAGCTGATCGCTGGAGGTTCCAGGGAAGAATCGGCGTACGTACTCCTGCGCAACGAGGACGCAGAGTCGGAAGCACTGAACCTGCCAGCTGCCAAATCTGTCGAGTATTGGCTGCTTGCGCGGCCACCGAACGCGTTTGGGTCCGGTGAACCTTCCCCAAATCTTCCAGCACCGAAAGACGACGATGGCGAATCCGAGTGATTAGAACCTCCAGCATAAGCGTCTAACGTGGAGCTACGTAGGGAACGAACTGGTGCAGGTTGCAACGGTCCAACGTATGCATTTTGTTCTTTGAGTGCGTGTCCAGAGAGGTCAGTGGATCGAGGGAGGCCGGGCGGGGCGGCTGGGAGAGGGGGGCAATGAATAACTTTTCACTACCCGCTAATCGAGCGAGATTGGCCAACAATCCCACTGCCACCCACTCAGTGTCGAGATGGGTTCGCTTCATTAAGAGTTCGGCGGTAAAGTACCATCGTCGTACCATTTCTGCATCAGATCGGCACGGAACGGACCTGTGGAAATGGTCAGAGTCGCCATCTACAGCTAGGCCGCGACGGACCTTGAAGTTGGCCTTGCGGATCCAAGTACGACCACTGGACAGCCGCAAGATCCAGAATGCCCGGTGGAGGACCGTTCGAGACAGTAGTCCTTGCAAGGTCGGCTCCATTTTGTACAAGGGGCGAATAAGATATGCTCTCGCTTGCTTTTTGCTGGGTGAGTGGTGGAGGGTCTTGAGCCGGGGATTCAGTCGTCTGGGGTACACCACGCGACCCTGGACCAGCACTAGACTGAGACTCGAGACTGGCATCCTCGTCCTCTTCACGAATCTCCGCGCCTCGTCCATCTGGATCTCGCGACGCGTTCCCAGCTGCCTTCGCTTCAGAGGCGCGACGGCGAGCCATCCAGGACTCGCCGCTGTTCAGAACGCCGTCAAAGGTAGGCGTGTGACCAATACGAGTTCGCGGCGACGGGAGTGCGGTGTCGCGGGGAGACAAAGGCGGTTGAGTGCCCGACAAGGAAAGTTTGCGGGGGACCGACGGGGAAAGTTGGTCTTTGAGTGTGTTGAATATGCGATGAAGTCGATGGCGAGGTCCTCACTCACCTGCACTGTCGCGCCGTCGCATTAAACCACCGAATCTTTCTCGGAGAGGACTCCCTGCGCCCGAAGAAGTGCTGTGAGAAATCCGAGGCCGTTCACCGGGTGTGCCTTGGATAGACAAGGGATGAAGATGGTCCATGGATTGGCGTCGACGGAGGTCTGAATTCAAAGGACCGGCGAAAAGCTAACATGACAAAAAAAATCAGAAAAAAGCAAGCGTACAGTAGAGCCGTCTATTAGGATCGCTGACCTTCTTTTCTGCCTCCCCCATTTCGCGAAGTCCGACCGGCTCACTCCCGACCTCCCGCACGATGCCCTCCCATCGCTCCACCTCCAGGCCGAGACCAGGCTTCCCGCCGCCATCTCGATAAATTTTGAGCATTTCCTCCCGGGAGTAGCGGAACGGATGGATCTCATCACGCTCCTCTGTTGGCGGAGGTGGCGCAGGAGAAACGAGGCGGAATAGCTGGACGCGCCTGCGGCCGGTACGGTGGCTGGTGGAGGCTGAGAATCGGCTGCGGCATGAGGTTTGACAGGCTTCGCGCGCATCCATTCGGGACCGAAATGCTGCATAGTGTGGATGGTAGACATTGTGAACGCGGTTGAGGTTATGGAAAAAGGTATGAACGGGATCTGACGCGTGGTTAATAACTGCCCTTTGCTTGCTTTCACTTTTGATCGCTCTGATGCACACAAACAACCATTAGGAGGGACGATAGCTACTCTAGTATCTAGTGCTACTCAAGACATTTTCACTCGCCAGGCGGAAGTGGGCAGTTCTGGCAAGTATAATCAGTAGGCGACATGAACAGCAAGTGACTATGACTAACCTTGTAATTTGCGCACCGTAGGCGTGATATACAATACAAGGAACAGAACGCCGAAAAGCATGCACAACGCCGAAACGATGTAATAACCATCGGTCTCGGTGATGCACTCGCCGCCGACTTCGGCACACGCTGCTTTGCCGTGCTCCGATACACATTCAACAGCTGTATGTAGATTAGAATCAGGAACAAAGACCTTTACTGGCGCATCCAACTTGCCTTTAACGACCAACTCAGAACTACCCTCCTGAATTTTGCAACTGGCCACGGAAAAGAGATCGACACCCTTGAGAATAAACCTGTATTCTGGGTCAACACCGATCAGGAAGACGTTGAACAACCGACCACTTCGGCCAGGTGCCGCCCATATTTGTGAACGTATTCAACAGCTAAATCGCATTGGTCAATGAAAGACAGCGGAAGTCGACAAAAACTCACCGTCATGTACGTTCCTCCAATAAGCGGGTCTGAGACCCGAGTGTGGAAAGCGGATATACCAACGAACTGGACTGTTCTGAGAGGGTTCAGGCAAACAGAAACGAGAGCCTGAAATGCTGCATACGAGGCAAAGGACGAGAATACGGTTTGTATGATCAAGAATACGAAGAACCCCATGGTGATCGGCGGTTTGGGGAAGTAGTAGACGATCAAGGTCGACATGAGTGCGAACCCGAGGCGAGGCCAGAAGGCATGCAACCATGGTCGAAGGGATAGCTACCGCGCGACCAGTTGGCAGCGAGCCACCCGCCAATGATTTGGAACGGGAAATCAATGAGAACCGCGATGGCCAGATCTTCCCTTTGGAAACCCTTTTCCACCATTTTCAGCGATGTTGCCGCTTCGTTGGCAGCAAAGCCAACTTTGGCAAGCAAGTGTACAATAATGAGGAGTTGAATATCTGTCACTGACAGTAGGATCTTGTGTGAATTTTGCCAGCAGGAGGGGCTTACGTCGCAGCTTGCATATCGCCCAGATTTGCTTGTAGACCCCCGTGATGCTCAAATCCGCGTCACTGAGGGCCTCCTTTTTCTGTGAAAGTCTTGAGCGCACGTCTGGTTCACGTGAGCAGGACAGACCTCCTTCTTGAAGATGAAGAGCCAAAAGCTCACTGCGTACGACATCACGGACCAGAACTTCAAGTATGCGCTCAGTGTGAGATGTGGCACGCCCCATTTTGTGCTGACCGTACGTCAGGCATTTATGTGTTGAGCGAGACAGTACGTACGCAAAGGCCTCGCTGTTGAAGGCAAGAAATACAGTGAAGGATGCGAAAAAGCCGGTGTTCAAGCCAATTGTTTGGCACGTAGAGGCGTAGGACAAGCTCTCCGGAGAAAGAAGGGTGAGAGCCCATCCTATGCGGGGTTAATAAAATGGTCCAGCGAGTAGCATGGGCTTTATACCGTCCACAGCGATATCTATACAGTATCATGTCATTCGTTTGGACCAAAGAAGTCGATCGGACCTACCTTGCGTTGCAGAGAAAAAAACGAGGGAGGTGAAAAGGAATGTGAGTTCATTAACATGATTGCTTGCCTGTGGAGAGGTGAGACAAAGTTCGGTCGATTGTATGCTCACTCACATCATCCATTAATACCTGTACATTGAGGGAAAGGTATAACATGATGCTGCCCACGATGACCTGCATTGGTATGATCCACGATTTCCGACGACCGACAGAGATGAAAAAGACGGAGTCGACGATTGGCGACCATAGCAGCTTGAGGGAGTAAGGATACCCGGACAAGGCGAATGTTGCTAATTGTGAATATGATAATTGGTCCCTAAGAATGAATGGTACGGAGCCTAAGGAAGCCTTAGCCCAATTCATAGTAAATATCCCGTAGGAACGCACCCAAGGCCAGTCCCAGCGGCACCCCTTGAATGAGATCTGCAACAAATAAGTGAAATGGCACGAGACGCGCAGAATATCATCATACATAGAACACACAGCAGAACCATGGCCCTTTTATCTTCGCTGGATAATGGATGATCGGGGTGCCGTTCCTCCACGTCGAGCCCATTAGCGGCTTGCCGCTGCTCATCCTCACGCAGTAAACTGAGTTCCACATCGTCCTCTTCCATTCCATGCGCTCTTGGAGTTCTCGGAGAGACAGCAATACTACTGAACGAGGAGGAAACTGCCTTGAGAGTCTTGCATACGCACGCCCTCGAGTGTAGGGGGTCTTCCGGTCTTGGAGCTGGTTCTTTTGGACATACAGGCGCAACAGAAACACGTTGATGCTTTTTATTGCCGTTTGCATATTATTTGGCACAGCCGCGATCTGATCAACAACAGTGCCGCTTGGGCTTGATTGATCACCCTCCTTATCTGGTGTACCTCAACAATCGCTGCACGTATGGACATGCTTTATACACCTAAATTCATGACTTGGATTAGGCCTCTTCGAGGCGGGAGCTGGTTCTACTCTCAACATGCAACTTGGACTACTGTATATTCTGGTCAAGTGAACCGACACTTAGATGCACCCCACTGATCCAGATGGGTTCAGGAATCAGAATGTAACGGAGCTAGTCCGAGCCAAGGATAAGGCCAAAAGCAAGGGAGGCAGCCACCCGGGTAGACGTCGTGTCAGACGGCGGCCTGTCTGTCTGTCTGTCTATCCATCTGTATCTGTTAGTATGATATCTCTGTATCTGTCGTACTCGTTCCGTGCGGCGTACCCTCTACTTACCACAGCCGCGAGCCGCGAGCCGTGGGCCGCGTTCTCGATTTACTTGACATGCACCTGCTCACTGCAATGAAGTGTGATGCCCGTCCTCTGACCAGCGGGCTCATCATGATCAGTTCCTCGGTAATTACATACTAGATAGAGACAGCTGCAGAAGGTTGGGTGGATACAAGTAAGCAAGTATGCACGGATGGATGGAATGGGTATGCAAGGTGGATGGGTCGCTGACTCCGTAGAGAGCACGAGCACAAGTATGAGTATGAGTATAAGACAGCGTACAGAACATGGACATCGACAGCAATTGGATTGGATTGGAGCGGAGAAGGGGAAAACGAAGCAGAGCAGAGCATAGCAGAGCGGGTACGTACGTAGGTATCCGTATTCTTCTCTCCGTCGAGGCGGACGGGGTGCGGAGTCGTTACCTTTCTTTTGTTTCGGGATGTGAGCGCGGGTGCGTCGAAGAGCGGGGTGGAGGAGAAGAGGGCTGCGGAGGTGCAGGGAAGTCGAGCTGGAGGGAGGCCAGGCATTGGAGGCTGAGGGGAGGTGGATGGGAGGAGCAGAAGGCTGTTAAGGAGCTGAAGAGGGCGGCGGCGAGGATGTCACGCAGCTCGGCAAGGCTCGGCGCGACTATCCGAGATGCTATGTCTGATGTCACAATAAAGTAAGTCCAAGAACACTTCCAATTTTCTGTGCGCCGCGGGCCAGTGTTATGATTGCCACCACCGTCCCTCGAAAAGGCCAGATGCCCACAGCCGGCCTCTCTTCAAGCGCCCTCACTACAACACATTCTGCCCTATCCAGCCACGACGCGATGCCTCCTTCAGCGAGCGCACCCGTTGCTGTGCAATGACAGTTGCTGCAAGTCAACTCAGCGGACGGAGTACTTGTTTTCTCATTTGGAACATGGCATCCATTGCGGTAAACCGTGCCACGATCTCGTCCCACAGGCTTCGGCGACCTCAGGCTGTGGTTGCAACATATATCTCGAAGATTCATGTCCCGGCGGACGGTGTACTTGTTCTCTGATTTGGAACATGGCATCCGAGCTTGCGGTCGCCGGTCACAAACAGCCACGATCTCTTCCCATCTTCTAGCGCTCAGTCTACAGGCTGTGCTCACAACATATCTCTCCATCGCTGCCACTGGGGAAGATCATGTCTTGAGCCTCAAACCTCCCACTCGGACGCCGCGTCTGCTCGCTGCACCGTGACCTCTATCGAGCGCAACAAACTGCCACGGGTATCAGATAATCGTGCAATCCCGTCTGTCAGTTGAACGTTGAACGTTGAACCCTTGACTCACTTGTACATTCCGAGTCTCCGACGATGATTCCGTCAACCTGAAACTCGGAAGTTGTTCCAGGGGCTGCAACGCCACAGCGGTGACAACGGCGACCTGCCTGCGCAGTGCGTGCGTGCGTAAGTACTGTACAACTTCGGAGTTGGGAATTTGAATACAAGGCGGCATCAGTTCAATTTGACCTCAGATCACACCAAATGGTAAGGCTCTCTCGCACGGACCGTGGGGGATCGCGCTCGAGCCGGCTCACGGCGAAGACTACAGAAAAGAAAACTACAAAATGGGAAGCGGTAAGGGTAGGGAGAAAGCGAGCGAGCTATGTGAGTGTATGTAGGCGGAACCACCTAGACAACCATTTAGTTTTTGTTTACAGGAGGAGGTAAACTAAACAGAAACAAAGTTGACAGATGGTTTCGCGGAGCCACCTACAACGGAAAGAAATATGTAGAAGTGTTTGACGCCGCACGCGTCAGAGATGGTCTACGCAGGCGAGCCTCTCTCTTTATTTCTTTGTTTCTCGTCTCAAAGTGGGTGACTTCCCGTAAGATAAAAGTGTGTAAACCATAGAAATACATGGTTTCGCCGATATGCCGGACCTCCCATCAGGACCCCATCGGTTTCAGATCTCGCGTACAGTCCCGCAGACCCTCACATACTCGAGTATCTGTAGGGGGGTCAGGACCCCCCTCCAGACATACTTTTAGTGCTGGGTAAACAATGACTCTGTAATTTACGT
>QVIE01003061.1:0-18272 GCA_013387415.1 Panellus pusillus | reverse complement strand
TGTTTGGCATTCTCGCGCCTCATATGATTGTCACCGTCAGATTATGGCGAATGTGGGATTCAACACACCTACACGTGAGTCTATCCTCAAACGCTCTGAACTTTGTTAGAGCTTTCCGTTATAGAACCAGCGTGAGTGATCGACGCGTCCGCTCGTCCTCAACTTATGTCCCGCCTGCCCTTCACTTTTTCAGATCATCTGGGTGCAATTTCTTCCGTTATACTTTGCGCAAACCTGGGCTTCGAACTTTGGGTACCAGAGTATGTTCTCTGCACAACGCAAAGACCGTCACTCACAATTATCCTGCAGTTCTGACAGCACTCTCGACGAATTTCATCGGGTATGGGCTGGCCGGTCTTACGCGGCGCTTTCTGGTGTACCCAGCCTATGCAATTTGGTACTCGAACCTCTCCGTGTGTTTCTTTTCTGTTTCGCTTTGTATGGGAAAATGACTTTCACTTCAGATCATCTCACTCAACAGGGCTTTCCACGCTGAGAAAGAAACCGTTGCTAACGGCTGGAGGATTTCCCGAGTAGGCCATAGCCGCTATTCGTCTGCCTTCTGATCTTACTTCCGTAGATGCGGTGGTTCCTCTACTGCTTCAGTGCCATGTTCATTTACTTCTGGTTCCCCGAGTTAGTTGTATTCCTCTGCGACATAGTTTCAAAGACTCCCCACTTAATTCTCTTGACCAGCTACATCTTCCAAGCCTTATCGTATTTCAACTGGGCAAGTGTCGTACTGCGTATTGCCAGAACAGGATCGACTAATCTACGTTTCTCCTCGTAGATGACGTGGATCGCCCCGAACAATGTGCACCTGGCAGCAATCACGGGCGCCGTTAGTGGACTGGGTTCGTACTAATTTTTTTTCCATTTCTGCGTGATGAATCGATTGTGCACAGCTTCAATCCCATTCCGACCTTCGACTGGAATCAATTAGTATATGCCGTGGATCCACTCATCTTCCCATTCTACGTAGGTGCTAACCTCGCATTTTCTGGTTTCCTATTGTTGAAACTCTTCACTGCAGAGCACGTTCAATGTCAGTGCACGAGCTGTTCCAATGATTTATTCACCGTGTTCACTTGACTTAGACTTTCCTCGGGGTACGCGGGTTTTCCGTGCTAAGGAATTCGGGACTCACAAGGTTTTCGGCAGGCATTAATCACATTCCCCATGATTGTCGCGCTTTGGTATTCAAACACCTGGGAGACCGGTTACTTACCCATCAATTCCAATGTCCGCAGTCTCTTGATGTTCGACTGCATCGTCTAACAACCAATATCCAGCACGTCTACGACAATACCGGCAACCTATACAATGTCTCCAGAGCTGTGGGGCCCAACACGCTGTTCGACAAGGAGCTTTACGATGACTACTCCCCTGCTTAGTGGGTATTTCTCCTTACAGCCTGGCCCTATCGAGTCTGACATTTCCCTAGCTTGGCTGCGAGTAATATCCTTCTTTATGGTGTCTTCTGTGAGTTCCTACAAGCTATAGCTACTCTATCTTCGATAAATCGTGCGTTCTAGTCGCCGTCTACACGGCTACCCTCACCCATGCCTTCTGTGGGTCGAGCTCCCTCACGCTATGTCAATCCTAATTTCTTCTTGAGTGTACCACCGTCGCGAGATCTTCCATGGCTTCAAAAGCCTGTTCAGCCGCAAAAAGACGTCTGATATGCACAGGGACGTGCACGTTCGCCTCATGATGAGCTACCCGAAGTCCCGAGTGGCAATACCTGGTGTACTTCCCCTGCTCTCATCGTCGCACCGCACTGATTTTACAACCGATTGTTTCCAGCGTTCTGGTCATAGCCATCGCTCTCGGTGCCGCAGGCGTCGGTGTTTATCCTACCGAGACCTCACCAGGCAAGCATGCCCTACTCCTAGTAGCGTTGATACCAGAGAGATGCAGCCCTCGCGCAGGACCAAGTGGCGTCTTTCGTGTGCAATGGACGGTTGCTCGACACCGCCCCCGAGTTTCCCGACATGGACGCGATCCTTCACGGCCTCCGCATTTCGCTTATAGCCGCGTGGCACACTGTCCACGGAGAGGCAGCAGAGACTTGAGGAGCATGAACTATATGGCTTGCGGACAAGCTCCCTGACGCCGAGCGCTGGCATAGAAGGACGGGAGAGAGGGAGGACGCGGAGTGCCAAGTCGCGAGCGGAAGTCAAGCAAGGGACGTCACCGCGTTCTGTTCTATAGTGGACGCTCGCCACGTATCTGCTCGCACCCTTCGTGCCATATCGGATTCTTCAAGGACGACCGCACGCCAGCCGCAAAAAAACCTTGTTTCTTCGGCACCCTCTCTGTCCCTCGCACGGCGCCGATCGCATTAAGCGGACTCGATTTCCGTGTACCCACACATTGTACTATCTACATGCCCAGCTCCTTTCTTACGAATGCTCTCTTCCTCCCGCGCCATGAACAACGTTGTAGAAGAACTCCACATGTATTTTCATTACCTGTGTACCGCAGAAGCAGACGATCTAGACTTAACCATTGTAGTCTGATGGGGTCATTTTTTCAAGGAGCGACGTACCGTCGACGTCGTTACATTAATACATATCCAATGACCCGACAGCAGAGCCACATTCTCGTTCTGGAAGAATCAAGGAACGATGGGCGTGCAAAATGAGACCAGATATCCTCAGCATCGATGCTGAGCGGCAAATTATGAATACAGATGCAAGTCGTAGCTCCCCGGTGAAGGGTATATTAAGACACCATTAGCCCCGCCTTCCGGTTGGTACATCATTTTTTACCCTATCGATACCCAAAACCCTCTTCACGCAGTAAGATCACACGCCCCAGGGCGGAGCGCACACCACTCCGGCTGGAGGGCGTTGGCAGCGACGCCGCGCGCGCGGAAGCGGTACACGACCTCGTGCAGACGCGGGAGCGCCGTGTCGACGTTGCCGCCTGGCCCACTCCAGAAGAGCTCCGCCGTCGACGCGGCGCGGGGCCACGTCGTGCTGTCCAGGTTCTCCCTGCTGCTCTGCTCGGACCACAGGAGGCTCTGCCCGCCGAGGACGAGCTCAGCCTGGGCGGCGGTGAGGTTCGCGACGGGGTCGAAGGTGTAAGCCTGGGCACGCGAGCGTTAGGGATTCGAGTGGGGAACGGATGCACAAGGGACACGAAACGCACGTATTGCCAGGTCTTGAAGGGGTCGCACCAGCTGTTTCCGGAGGGGAAGTTGCCGACCCAGCCGCCGTGCCCGCAGTCAAGATAGAAGTAGTCCGACGCCGCGTGCACGAGGCGAAGGCCGCTCTCGGCGACTGCTTGCACGTCGTCCGAGGAGATCCACACCCTGTGCATGGAGTTGTCAGGCGTGGTCATACGGGCGACATGTGGAAAGCGTTTACATGACGACGGTGTCGTTGGAAAGAGTCACCGGGTCGGCCAAAACCATCTCTGTCAGGGTCGCGGAGTCAGCAAGGGAGTAGTACCGTGGCCGAGGTGGACGCACCCTCCCAGACAATGGGGGTCTTGCCCTCGGTGCGCAGTGCGGCATGGTTTTTCTGAACGAAGGTGTTCAAGGCCTGCTCGAGGGTCTTGTTGCTAGCAGCCAGCGATGCCTGAGTCGAATTATCTTGAGCGTAGCAGCTATACACCACTTGTCGGTGAGGGTGAGCAGAAGACCGACGCCCACTCACTTTTCGTTGAGCTCGTCCCCGCCAGTGGAGAAGAACTGGCTGGGGAACAAGGTCGCAGCGGTCTTGAGCATTGCCGCGGTGAAGTTGCTGGTCGCCTCGTCCGCGAGACGCAGCTGGCCCGCAGGGGGCTCGTTGGCAAACGAGGCCCACGGCGTCGCCTCCGCGCAGGCGATATACTGCGGGAAAGCCTTTGAGATGACCGCCGTGTGACCAGGAGTGTCAATCTCGGGAATGACGTCGATACCGCGCTGCCAACGCGTTCGTCAATGTGTGAGCATGGAGGAAGCAGGGGTGTACAAACGTACTGCCGCTGCGTATGTGACGATTTCTTTCACGTCATTGGTGGTGTACACCGATGAAGAGGAGTAGGCACCCTTCTCGGAAAGCACGGTGTAGCCCGGAATGACGAGGGGAAGCTCTGGCTGTCAACGACGTGCCAGTGCAAGGTGTTTATCTAGATAACGATAAGTGCCGATTGCAGATACAACGAGACGGCTCAACGCACCTTAACCCAGCTCATAGCATCAATGGTCCTCAAAATGTCCGCCACGGGATAGCTGCGACGGGTAAGCACATGCCAAACCGGAGAGACAACGCCGTACTAGTTCCGGGCAGTGTCAAGCATGAACCCGCGGTAGGGCTGCATGCCGTAAAACCGTTTCAGTGGCGGGAGTAGACGAAAGAAAAGCGCACGTACGTAGGCCGGGGCATCCGCGATCTGAATCGGCGCAGAAAGCGTGTACGTGGCACCGTCCCAGTCGTACCAAATCTGACCGAACGTGGTGAGGCCGCGGTACAGCCCGAGGGTCGAGTTGGCCTTGAGAACCGCGCCGGAGCCGTCCGCGGGCACGGTCAGGGTGTAGCTCTCTACGCGGCTCTCGATGGGCGCAATCGCCTCCTCGGAGATGCTCTTGACAGAGCCCTTGGAGTTGGAGATGAGGGAAAGGGTCAGAGACGGCAAGGTCTTGGCCCTTGAGATCGCACTGGCGGACGAGGCGCCGCGGTCGATGGCAAGTGCTTGCAGCTTGTCATTTGCCAGATAGCCTTTGGCGCGCTGAACAGCCGCGACGAGGTCCGCTGGGGCGTTAGGGACGTTGATTTTGATGTCGAAGTTGCCGCTCAGACGGAGAGGAGTCGTCCCGTTCGTATAACCTGCTAAAACATCAGCTTCCGAGAGATTGAGCAATGACGTCCCGCGTCGCACCGGTTGGGAGAGGCCATAGCGCAAAGGCAGACGGAAGCAGAGTTGACAAGGCAAGCACAAACAGCTTCATGGCGGGCGACAAGCTGCCTCGTCGGGGTGGAGCACCGGAGTCTTATATTTTCGGAACATCTGGCCATCATGACAATTCTCGCTTGCACTTGCTTCTTGAGGCACATGCCGCCATGTGAACGCCGTGCGATGTGGTACAGTGCGGCACCATGAAAATATTAAAATATCGCTGTGATAAGAGATGATTGGGCCCTTATGGGTGCTGAATTGAAGAGAGGGAATGCTCACATCAGTCGTTCCGACTCGTCACTGCGAGGCTCCGTCGTGCGCGGATGGTGATTCACTTTGATACCGAACGCATGATACTGGGTCAGGTGCGGACCGCATAGAGGCGCTAAGGCGGCGCTGTCAGACCGTCGGGGTAAGAATATCGATGCCAGCGGGCGGCTCAGAGCGGCTCTCGTTTGCGGACCGTGGTTTCTGATAACGCGGGTCGAGACAAGTTTCAACTCTGAATCATCTCCCTATAAAACAAAAGATCATCTGTTTCGCACCTACTTCACTGCACATGTGAAAATTTGAGAGGACGGTTCAAGGCTTACACCGTACGGGCGAGATATCATCAGTGTACGGAGATCCACGAATTCGAACGAAGAGGAAAATCCTCCTTGTGGACCGGTAAAGATTGCGGCTGGAGTTGTAAGAAGTTGGGGCAGCTCAGAATGTAGTTTCGCTGCATTGCAATAGCCTGTGGTTGGTGGTAAATCTAAGGAAGCGCGTCAAATATTTGGTCGCTGTCAACTTCGCATTCCATCACACTGTTCGTGCGCAGATCTGCAAGACTCCGAAAATTTTTGGTGAGCCCCTTGGATTCCACGGCGAACCGTGAAGAAATGAGGAAGGATGTCTCCCCAAACGTCGGCTCGCTGTCTTCAGCCGGTGGACACGAGTTCTACCGTCGAAGGTAAACAGCGGAATGAGACGCCACTTACAGAGCTGGCAATGGATCGACAGCGTTGAACGCTTCTCGTATGGCATGCTGCCGGTTCCCAGGGTTACCGAAAAACGTTCTTGCAATCTCTTCTTTTCTCCAAGTTACAAGTCAGAAAGTGGCGAACTTGGTGGCGAAAAACCTCCGAGGTTGTCAAATGACGAACTGGCCTCGTTGTCCAGAGAGATCCAACCTTTTTTCGCAGGTGATTGCGTTCTGCGTCTACTTTTCATTATGCCCCAATTTATCCTGCTTCCTATTCAAGGCGATAAAATGCGACTTGAGTGCTTGTGGTTCGGGCGGGTACTCGCGAACGATCCCGGCGACCCGCGGATTCCGACTGAATTTGCCACCTACGTCGCGTTTAATCTTGGAAGCATGAAGTTTCGGGCGACGCCATCCTCCTGGTTCGGTAAGTCCGGGTCATTTCCCGCTGCAGGCCGCCGAAAACACCCTTCGAAGTTCGAAGTCCTCTGTCAGCCATATAGATGCCACCTTAACGCGCGCCTCGATGGTGCCCCAGTCCGTATAATGCCGCTGATGATCGACGCTGGATTTATCTCTGTGCATCCCTTCCTTTATGTCGGCGGTTCATAAGAGACGCAGCAGTCCTTATCCTTTCCACCATCTGGATTATGGACAGCGCCAGTCATCCTCTACCCCCGCTCGCTCGCTCTGCCCACGTTGCACACGTGAAGCACGCCCTCGCAAATCTTCCTGGATCCATGCTAAGCCTCGATGCCTCGCGGTCAGTCGCTCTAAACTCGGATAATGAGAAAATTGATTTAACCCTGGTTTTGAGGATGGCCATAGTTTTTTATTGCGTCGGGACGCTTGATCTACTTGGCGTACTTGGGAGCGAGACAACCGAAATGGATCGCACCTCCTGGCGGATGTGGATCTGGGAACAATATGTCGGTGCGTCTGTGCTTCTCCATACGGATGCATTTATCCGATCAAGATACTTTCACAGCCGGGAGATATGGGACTGGTTTCAAGCCGGGACCATTCATGAGCGGCAGAGCCTCGGTGCTGCTATGTATTCCCAGCGGAGACCGAATAATTTTTAATCGTCTCACAGGCTGGATCCAAGCAAGACCCTCCGCACATCATCATGACATATACTGCGCTCCTTTCTCTTGCCATTCTCCGTGACGACTTTTCGCAATTGAACCGTGCAGGCCTTATCCACTTTGTGGGCACATGCCAGAACAGCAATGGCAGGTTTGCAATCCACAAACCATACTCCTGAGTTCCGTTCCAACCGAAACTCACCCAGCTTTTCCTCTATGCCCTATGGTGGCGGCGACTCGGACCTGCGCAACCTCTACTGCGCCTTCTGCATCTGCTCGCTTCTTGACGACTGGTCGTCTATCGATGTCGAGCGAGCAGTGGACTTCGTTGCATCCTGCCGCGTACGTGGCGTACCCTCTGGTCTTTCCGCTCGTTATTCATCTCCACAGACTTACGAAGGCGGCTACGGCCAGCTGCCCTCCTGTGAGGCGCAGGGTTCGTGTTCATCTTCATTCCACGCTTAGCGCATTTATTTTTATTTTTATCCCATTCAATTTGAGTGAACAGGCGGAACGACATATCTCGCCATCGCAGCCCTGCGTCTCGCACCGCCTTCTCCTCGGCCCCGGCTTACGCCCGCAGAGCGCGCTCGATCCGAGCACTGGCTCATTCACAGCCAGGACGTCTCGGGCGGATTCCGCGGGCGCACAGGCAAGACGCCTGATGCGTGCTACTGTTTTTGGGGCGGCGCGGCTCTCCAGGTACTCTCCGAATCAACGAATAGAATTACTCCGATACACATCCAGATTCTTGGCGCGCAGGACAAGCTCAATGCATACCCATTCACGCAGTTCATCGCTGCGTGTCAATTCCGATTCGGCGGCATTGCCAAGGCGCCGGGGCAGCATCCCGGTATGTCTCTGATATCTACACAGTCGGGCCAGGTTTGATTCTGAGTATCACGCCCCCAGATCCGTACCATACGTATCTATCCCTCGCAGCGGCGGCGATGTACGCGCCGAGGCTGGAGCCCAGCGTGAGGAGGTATGGGCAGTGGGAATTTGCGCCCTTTGATCCGCTGGTCAATGCGCGTGTCGACGCGGTGCGGTGGGCGAGAGAGCACATGGTACCGGCTCGCGCTGTGCGCAGGGATTAGCAGGATACGTCCTATGTACTCAATAGCAAGTGATGATTCTGTGTAGGTGGTCGCATAATTGACCTAGAAAACCTGCAGTTCCCTTTGTTGAACATAAGAATGCTGAGACGAACAATAAATCTGATTGAAACCGATATTACTATTTGGTGTGACGCGTCCGCTGTCAGCATGATTAAGAAATGGGCCAAAGCAAGAGAGGTTAACGCAGCGAAGATCTTCCCCAATTCGGATACCTCGTAATACGTCTATGTTCAAACTATCGGTGTTCCGGACACGTAATACCGGTCCTCCGTTATTGCCTTATTCATCCTGTGGGTGTTGTACTTCCAAAAGCGGACTTTGATGCACATGCGTGATCGCATCCGCCGCCTTCGCTTACTCATCGACAGCCTCATTGAATGCCCTATAAAAGCGCATTCTGGGCAGTTTCCCTCCTAATTTTCTCTCTCGCAGCATACTTCTCCACACCCAACTCTTCGATAAAGCAAAGCAACATGTCTGTAACGCGTTCGATCACCAAGAAAGTGTTAGCTGTCGAGACTCCGGAAGGAGTCGGTGCCCTTGGTTCGTCGATTCTTAGGCTGTTTAAGGGTTGAATCGCTAAAGGAATCCAGTTCGCAGAAGTATCGGGACAGCCGGTCGTACGTGTCATTCACCTGTCTCGAATCTTCTCTTGACTGAAGTGAAACTACGCCATCGCAGTGCGGAATTTGACGCCATTCCTAATGCTGGATCACTTCCATGTGTATGTGCTTTGGCCATCTTCATCCTAACCGATTTCTCTAATTGCTTTATCCGGAACATAGGAGACAAGGTGGCTTCCCTGATCATCCTCATCGTGGGCAATCGACAGTGACCTATGTACGTGTAAGATTGCATTTATCATACGGCTATGTTAACATTCCACTGCAGATGCTCGATGGGTTCGTTCGTTACCCCGGTCTTATTTCACCTATCCGATTGTTTCTAGTGCAAGTGATCACGAGGACTCGATGGGCCACAAAGGCCGAATCGAAGGAGGCGGCGTTCAGTGGATGGTGGCTGTAAGTATCAATCAATAGCTGCGACTCTTTCGTCCATTCGACGTATCTATTAGGGCCGCGGAATAATGCACTCCGAAATGCCGGTGCACGACGAAGGCCATCCCGACCCACGGGGCTGCAACTCTGGGTGAACCTGCCCAAGAAATTCAAGATGGTGGAGCCTTCGTACCAAGAACTTGGCCCCCATGAGATACCCACCGCGTACCCTGCGGGCCCTGACGGACCTGTCAAGGTGAAGGTTATCAGTGGCTCGAGCCACGGCGTCGAGTCGCCAGTCCGGCCCTTGGCGGGTGCTGGTATTTCCATTATACGTTCAATCAGGAGGGCGTCGATGTCTTCCAAGATTTGCGTACGTCTTATCTCTTCCCCTGACTTTCATCATGTTACCTTATCTTGGTAGCCTCTGGTTGGACTGCGTTCATCTACATCCTGAAAGGGACGCTCATCGTGGGGAATGAATCCCTTCCACACGAGGAGTATCACACCCTTGTCTTGTCAGCAAACAGCACCGAGACCGGTGTACGCCTCAAATCAGCATCAGCGGACACCGAACTCATGCTGGTGCGCTCCTCCATTTGGTTTCTGTTTCGGTTTATTCACAAAATTTTCACGTATCCAGGCCGCTGCAGAGCCCATTGACGAGCCGATCGTTCAGTATGGTCCCTTCGTCATGAACAGCAACGAAGAAATTCAACAGACGATCAGGGATTGTGCGCCTTCTATGACCACTGCCTCCATAATATCTTTGCTGACGTCGATATAGATCAGCTTGGCCGCAACGGATTCGAGACAGCGCATACGTGGAAGAGTAGCATCAACGTTGCTTGAGTATGATTGCGATATGTATGTATGAGCGATTCGAGTTGGACGAATGTGTGCAGTAATTTATGATTATACCTCAACTTTTTTCTTCGGTGTAATTCTGTTTCTGTTATCATACACGGCTCAGGATTCGGGGAACAGTGTTGTGGGAGGCCTAGGACGGCCAGAGCAAAGAGGTATTTCTCTTCAAAATGATTGATCCACTGGGGGCAAGGGTGGTGACCGTGGGTTCATGACCCTTTTATGACCCTCTAACCGGCTCGCGCTTGTTCGGGCGAAAGTGATTGAATAGCAAGAACGCGACGATGTGATGACGTATAAAAATACTATCACGAATCGATAAGAATTGTCGTTGTTCACAATTCGTGATTGAGTGAGGGTGATAAACGATTGTACGCCTTCCGACGGCTCGTATGAATCACAACCAGTGGATTGAAGGAGGCCTGAGGCGGTCGGGATAGAATCGGGTTTCTAAGGAATGTACACGCTGGTTGCACAATTCCACCGAAGTCGTCCGCAGTGGACTGAGGGTCGTTCAAGGTGTTTGTGGTAGAAAGGTTACGCAAGAAAGGATAAATTGGGAGAGAAGCTGCCTAAGCGAAAAGTCTACGCAAAAGGGGAAAGAGATTCTTCCTCTTTCCTATGATACTGTACAAGTCTTTTATACCGGAAAATAGTCTTGGCAAAATAAATAGTGGAACCACTTCGAAAAATAAATAGTAAGCAGACTGGGGTGATTGAATAGAAAAATGAATAAGAGGCAGTCCGAGGCAGTCCTAGCACTGCCAATTTGCTGTGCGGAGGGCTTGGCCAATAGAGTAGACCATGGCAATGCTCGTTTTTATGCGTAGCTTTTGCAGTGCGATTAAGACTCTGCGCACAGGTTTTGCTGTGCGACGAGGCTCTGCGCATAGGTTTGTTTCGGCTATGCCAGATTCGCTGCCTTCTGTGCAGTAGCGTACTTTATTGCCATTTATGGATGCCGGAGGTGAAGTGTCTGTTTATGGATTTTGTGATCTGATGGTATTTCGGGGTGATGGCGCAAAAGTGATGGAATGGAAAGTTGGGCATAGCGGCCAGAGAAACAGCTGATTTGATTAATGTATTTTGCAGAGTGGAGTGCCGGAATCACAGAGTTCATGCGAAACCAATTTATTGGTGTCACATCCGCAGGGCACAGAAAAATAAGACCGTCCCCGGTCTTGGGCTGAGGGAGTCATTTTTGATGAACGCAAGTCACCAAAAATTGCGAGCGAGGTCCAAAGAAAGAAGGAGGGAAGGTAATCAGAGGTCTTCCTCATTTGATGCTGTCTAGGTCGTCACTCTCCTCCTCATCTTCGGAGGCATCAGAGTCATTTTCTGGTATGGGGTCTGCGTTTTCCATTGCAGCGTCTAGCGGAAATCCTTGAGCAAGTTCTGTGAGCTGGGGATCGTTGCGCGGAATGTATGGGAGTAGTCTTGTAGCCGCAATTCCTTGAGTGCTGACAGCACCGGAAAGTTCTCTGAGAACATATGATCCACCCTGAGTGCGTCGTACAATGGCATAAGGTCCAAGCCATTTTGGTTTTGTTTTCCGTCCCATATCGTTGGCAATTCGTGATTTCGGACGAGAACAAGCTCATCAGGGGTGATATTCCTCGCGGTAGAATCTTTCTTGATATCTCCGTTCAAATTCCTCTTTGGAGCGAATTCGACTTGCATGAAGTCTCTGTGCGGCTTTTTGTATATCTGCAGGTCGTTTCTCGATCTGTCTGATCCGTAATGCGAGCAAGTCGGAGGGGCTCATATGGGAAGTCCAGCCTTCGACCAAGAAGGTCAACTCGGTGAGGTCAAAAGGAAGAATGGGGTGGAATCCATGAAGCGTGAAGTACGGGGTCTGTCCGGTGGCTCGCCTGAATGTAACTCGGTCGGCAAATACAGCTGGGGCCAACTTGAGAGGCCATAAATTAATATTCCCTGCGCATGCTTTGACAATTGATTCTCGGAGGATGTAGTGTCCGCGTTCCACAACACCGTTGGCACGGGAGTTGTATGGCGAGATTTTAACGTGAGGGACACCGAGATCCTGCATAAGAAGTGCGAATGCCTCCTTGCACTCTGCTCCATTGTCGGTGGTGACTTCGAGAACTATGCCGTATCTGCAATAAATTTCTTCCCAGAAGAACTTTGCTAGTGATTTTGCATTGGCTCGGCGGAGAGCGCGAGCTTCTGTCACTCCTGATAGGTCATCTTTGGCTGCTACAATATAGCGGAATCCTCGTGCTGTGGGCATGAACATGACATCGACGTAGATTTTGGCGAAAACAGTGGTAGGTATGGTGACGGTGAGAGGAACCTGAAGTTGGATACGTTGTCGGAGTTGGCATTCATGGCATGAGCGCACATGCTTGCGAACTTCACTCCGCATGTGGGGCCAGAAAAATCGGAGCTTCAAAGTTTCAAAAGTAGGGAGTTCGCCTCGGTGTCCAAGCATTTCATGTGCTTGAGTCATGATTTCAATACGGCGACTGGGTTCGAAGACAACCAGTGAAGGTGTCTTGTCTCCATTGCGAAAGAACATCTGGTTCCCTTTCATAAAATATCCTGCTGCTTTTCGAAGAAATCTGCGCTTGGCTTGGAGTCGTCTCTGTGGGTCCGACTGGGGGAAATTGGGAAGTTGAAGTGTGATAAGAAAATGACGAATGTCGAATAGAAGGGAGTCGAAGGGTGAGAGGGGGAGAAACATGATTAATGTACACTGAAGCTATTGGGAAGGAGTCAAGAGGTGTAGTTGGTGACGTGAAATGGGAATAGAGAGATAGAAAATTGGCTGCCGGAGTGTTGGTCTGTAGTGCGAGAAGTGTGATTTCATCAAGCCAGGAATCATCATGTTCTTCAATAACTTCCCCTTCACCAAGCTCTCGTCGAGAGAGTGCATCAGGTGCATGAAAAGTTTTTCCCGGAACATGGATGAGGTTGAAGTCGAATAACAAGATTCCCTGGATCCATCGGTTGATAGCGGCATTGGGCTGTAAATCCGGTGCATTCAACATGCCCTTGATGTACTTTGCATCAACTTCGATGTTCAGCTTCTTGATGCCGAATAGATATAGTCGCCAATGTTGAAGTGCCCTGTATAATCCGTACAGCTCAAGTTTGGGCTGTGAGTATCGTCCTTCCCGCTCATTGAACGGAAGCGATCCATATCGAGCAGGTCTTCTTCGGCTGTCCGTATCCTCTTGTGATAAAACGAAACCGGTGCCATATGGACTAGAGTCCACGGAAAGATAAATTGGGCGGTCAGTGAAATAGTCGATATTAACGAGAGCTGGTGGTGAAGTGACTAGTTGCTTGATTCGGGCAAAGGCCTCTTCTTGGCGAGGTCCCAATGAAATTCCTTTGTTTTATGGAACAACTCGGAAAGTGGCTTGACGAGAGTTGAATAACCCTCGATCCAGCTGCGTACTCCGCCGCAAAGTCCGAGGAAGCGTCGTGCTGATTTTGCGTCTGTGAGTCGAGGCCAATTTAAGATTTTCTCTATACGGTTCGGATCTGGAAGGCGTCCGGCCTGGTTGCATATTTGGCCAACGATCAGAACCTCGGGGCGAGCGATCTGGCTTTTCTTGGCCGAAAAGGTACCGCCAGCATGGCCAATGCGGTGCATGATGCGGTGAACGTCAAGGGCATGTTCCCATACAAATCGTCGGATCTCTGGGTTCTCTTTGAGCACCTCTGGATTACCATCTGCATCAGGGTACTGCGTCGTAGGGCCCTTGATTGGCAAATCGTCGATGAATATGTTGGCTACATGAGGGATTTCATCCTGCAACAGGAATACCATGCACTGTTGGAATTCGGCGGGGGAATTTGTAAAGCCCATGGGAAGACAGGTGAGCCGTAAGAGGCCTAATGGAGTCATGAATGCAGTGAGGTCGCGGCTGAGTGGATCAACTTTTCGGGCATCAAATCCCCAGAAAAGATCGAACACAGTGAAGATCTGACAACCTGCATAAGGTTGAACAAATTCATCGAGAATTGGAGGTACGCCGGCATCTCTAACAGAGACTTTGTTGAGTGGCTGTAAATCATGGACTATTCGAAGAGAGCCATTTTTCTTGAGGACACAGAACCACCGGGATCGGTAAGCACTCTGTGAATTTTCGTATACTCCATGGCCGATCTTGATTTTCAACAGGTCAATAACTTTGTCCAAAATTCCTGGTGGGATAGGAATGTTTTTGAACACCCAAGGAGTGTGTTCAATAACGGGGTAGATGTAAGGCGAAAAATAGTCCTCTCGGAAAGTGCCACGGTCGGTTTCTTCAAAGGCCAATGCATGTTCGTTCAGCTTCATAATGTGTGCGAACAGTTTTTCTTCTTCACTGTTAAAAATCCATCAGGATTAATGTTCAATGAATCCAGGCGCTCCTGTGTGAGCTTGGTGGTGGGTTCGAACTCGGGAGGATGATGAGATAATTTAGGAAGGGATTCGAGTGGGTCACTAGGGAAGGTACGTTTCGTGCGGGCATATTCGGGATAAGCCTGAGCCAAAGGTTTGACCTTCTGTCCGACTTTCTTGTATGCAGTGAGGGCTTGTACAGTTCCTTCATCAGAAACTGTCATTGGAATTAAAACATCTCCGTCTGCGAGTTCGAGTTCTGTCAATGAGGTAATGCCGGTCCGGCCGTGAGAGTGAGAAGAGTTTTTCGAGGATTGGCTTGGAGTTTCGGCAGATAATGGCGCACTGGTGCCGAGAGCATGAAAAGACGGTAGACTGGCAGTAGAATCCGCGATGACGGTGGCAAAATGCACAGCCCAAGGCGATTCCCTGAATTTCGAGTTTTTGTAATGTTCGGCAGAGACTGTCACAGCCAAGAAATAATAAATAAAGGCCACGGCGGCCGCAATCGCAATTTCAAGTAGCAGTTTTACGCCATGCAGGGCTACACTTGGTACACTGGTGAAGGTAAGCATAGTAGGTAGCCGAGGTCAAGTGGGAGCGGGAGTGGAGTAAAGTACACAGATAGCAAGTTTAAGGTCGATTGCCACGACCAAGCTGGTACAAGAGAGGTGAAAGGAGCAAGGCATAAGTATCCAGGGTGGTGGTACATGTAAGTCGAGGGGAGCAAGGCATAAGTAGGGAGGGCAGCGATCCGAGCAGGCAATAAATACGAAACAAGACACCGATCACGAGAAATCAAGCAAAGTCACGAAGAGTCCGGATCCGGGAAACGAAAAGGCCGAGGAGGATGGGGAGTGCCCGCAGGGCACAGAAAAATCTATGCACCTAGGCTTGAACATAGCCCATGGGCGAGTTGGTGTCGTCGCGGTTACGGAAGCCGGCGGGAGTGTCCGGCATGTCTTCTTCGTCATCGCGAAACTCCGCGTCGTCACGGCAAATGTGATCGGCAAAGATGGGGATGCGAGGAATGTGTGTGAAAATGCCGGTAAGCAAGATGTGGTTGATCTCGACCTGATGCCCAGTCCAGGTGCGAGTGAGTTTCTGAATGACCGCTGACAAATCGATGAATCCGGGGTGTTTCGCGGCCAAGGAACGAACGGCGAGGTTGAGAAACGAAATCTCGAATCCATGCATCAGCGGGTGATTCGAGACGGTCGCTTGGAAATCCAGAGGGCAGTCGTACGGGAGAATCGGATGATTGGCGTCGAAAGCGGTCCGTGGGAGCGCATTGTGTTCATGCCACTGAGTACGGCGGTCGACGGCGTCAGTGAAAGTACGGTTCCGGCTAGTCTGTTGTTAACCGCGCCACAGTATAGTGGTCGCGTCGTTATTACGTAATCTTCGGAGTTTGAAATCGTACTCACGCTGTGACTGTGCGCGTCGTCTGTCTTTCCTGGCTCGCCCCGCCCGCAACTCCTGCGATGGCACCCCGGTATAGATGGCGCGACCCTCAGGGACATAATACAATCACCAGAATCGTCGAAAAGCTCGTCCCCCAGTGGAAGGATGGCCTCTATTCTGCCCAGCTCAATCTAGTCGCGCGTGTCCTGGATGGAGAGGATATTCTGTGCTGTATGCAAACTGGTGGTGGGAAGTCCGGTATATTCTCTGTTCCTATCATTGTCCTGCGTGAGATGGCGCGAAATCCCGGCCTGTATCCCGATCTTCCGACTCGTGCGCTCCCACAAGGAATTGTGATTACACCGACAAAGGGCCTGGCTGCCAATATCGTACGAGTGTTTTTCCGATTCTTATTTGACTTCAAGCTGCTTCAGGTACTTGAACTTAAGAAATTGGACATCCCCGCGCTTGCCTATTGCCATGAGACGGTGACTGAAGCACGAATGGCCGGGCGCAACCTTGTTCAACAAATTCGCGAATGCAAGACGTGGAACGTCATCTGTGTGGATCCGGAACACTTGCGCGACAAGGCATGGCGCGAAATCACGGCATATATCGTCTACCGCGTGAATCTTGTCTATGGATGTGTCGATGAAGCGCATTTGATCAACGAATGGGGCGCCGAATTCCGTCCTCCATTCAAACATATTGGGATGTTTTTCCACGGTCGTCTACCCTCCTCTATCTCCGTTTTCGCTCTCACTGCAACACTTCAGCCGGGCGCTGCGACTAGATCTGTGCTCTCGAGTCTGGGGATGCTAGGCACTTACTACGAGTTCCGCAGCTCGAACGAGCGCCCGAATACCCAGTTCATTATGGAGCCTCTCGAGCATGGCGTTGGAGGCAAGATATTCCCGCAGCTTCTCGACTATCTGAACTCGCGGCGCAAAGCTGTTGTCCATTGTCGCACGATTGACGATGTTCTTCGGGTGTTTCTTTACCTCTGGAAATCGCTCCCGCCTGGGCCGCATCGACTGCGACGACTCAAGATGTACCATTCGCTACGAACGACGGAAGAAAACGAAGAGATTCTGCGATCGCTGGAGGAAGATCCTGAATGTCAAGTTGTTATCGCTACAATTGCTTTCGCCAACGGACTGAACGTAACGGCTCTACTGGACAGTATCTCTGTTGGGTTTCCCGAGACTGTGGATCAGCTTTGGCAAGAAAAGGGCCGCGTTGGGAGGAACACAGAGACAGCCGCTCGTGGCGTGGTTCTTTTCCAGCCGAGCGTGCTGGCCGCTGCGGAGAAACAGATAAGCGGTGACTTGTCGATGTCCTATTTGACATTGGTCGCGTACTGATTCAAATCTCGTAGCTTCTAGTGCTGATTCAAGATCCAAAGCCGTGGTACCGAAATCGAAGCGACCTGTGAAAGCCCTCGAACAGGGAAAAGCCGAGGTTCTAACGGAACGGACGTGCTACATCGCAGCGTTCAATCGCATCTACGGGAACCCACCTCTTGAAACCTCTGTTCTCGACTGTATCTCTGCTGAACGGCGCTTGCCGTGCTCTCTTTGCGCTCGTCGTAACAATATCAAACTTGAATTCCCTGCTCCCCCGCTTTCTCCCGGTGTAGAACTTCCTCTCTTTGTTGATCCGTCTGCCGCGCCCCCCGTTTCTGCATCTGACAAGAAGCTCAAGTTGAAAAAGAAGGAGCGTGAGCTGGCAGAAAGATCCTTGCTAGAGTTTGTGGGACAGTTTACCGTGCAGAGTTCAAGCTTCCGGCTCATCGAAACCGACCCAAATCTTCTTACTTCCCTTTGCAAAGAAAACCTTATAATTACTCTGAAGAAGTTTTACTAAATATGAAAAAAAAATCTAAAGCATTATCAGTTTTTAATTTAGATGGTACGCTTTATGGGAAATATCCGAGTATAACCGAAGCTGCCAAAGATATAAATTGTGGTGTAAAAACTATAAATAGATCACTAAAAACCGAAAAAAAACTATTAAAGAGACAATGGAAGATAAAATTAGATACGCGTTAATATTATTAAGTTATAGTCCCACGAGTTAAAAAATCTATGTAACTACTAGAAGAAAATAGATATTAAAGTGGAATAACTTGACAGAGTTATTGAAGAAATTTATTTTCTTTGGCAATGTTAGTGAAACGATCAAAGGATTATTAAATCAGAGATCGTCGGTCATCTAGTTGGTCGCGACAGACTGGGTCACTAATGGGTGGCTGAAATGCTGCTTATGCACAGTCGGAACAATTAACTTAACATTAAGTTAACAATATACGCGAATTTAAAGGTATATTGATTTTAGTTTATTATTAAAACTAGAATATGTTTGTATGTATTACCTTTTGGTCAAATGAGTCTATGAGGTGCTACCGTAATTACTAATCTTTTATCTGCTATCCTGTTTTTGGTCAAGATATAGTAGAGTTAATCTGAGGAGGTTTTTCTGTAAGTAATGCTACGCTTAACAGATTCTTTCTCTTCACTATATTTTACCTTTTGTATTAGCTGCATTAGCCGTAGCACATATGATTGCTCTGCATTTACACGGATC
>QVIE01002745.1:0-33194 GCA_013387415.1 Panellus pusillus | reverse complement strand
ATAAAAAGCAAACTCTAACGAACGCTGGCCTGTGTTTAATTTTTAAAATTTTAACTAAATCAAACAATTACTGATGTACTTTGCATTGGGGCTGAACTATTTTCTGCACTCTATAATTCTCTTATTAAGTAAAGTGTAAAGTGTAAAGTGTAAAGTGTAAAGTGTAAAGTGTAAAGTGTAAAGTGTAAAGTGTAAAGTGTAAAGTGTAAAGTGTAAAGTGTAAAAGTGTAAAGTCTAAAATGTATTTTATTCGTAAGTAAGCGCAAAAAGGGAATGCTAGCTTTAATATGTTACCTGGTAAATTATTATATTTTTTTTAAACTAAAAGAGATAAAATTAGTTTAATGGTAAAACGACATCTTGTGGCGATGTTAATCAGAGTTCAAGTCTCTGATTTTATCCTTCATCAATTTAAATTTTATTTTTACATATTACTTTTTAACTGTGTTATTTTTGTTATAGTAGCCTATTTTTTTTTTTATTTTTAATTAAATGGCTTTAAATCTTCATAACTTAATATTAGAAAGTAAACTTAAAAGGATTTGAAATAGGGTTAGCAAGTGCAGCCTATGGCCCTTTATATTAATATAACTAAAAGCAAAAAAAAAATTTTTTTATATTAAAGAGTCACAGTCAGTCATTATAAAACTAGTTCCCCTTTTTTTTTTAATATATTTATTAAGCTTCTTTAGTGTAGTGGTAAAACAGCTTCCTTTCACGAAGTAAACATCAGTTCGATTCTGATAAGAAGCAAAATATAAAATATAAAATAAAGTATATTTGACTTATCCTTATTTTTATACCGTAAAATTTGAGTTTAAAAGTAAAAAAGTAAAATGGCTAAATATGGCGAAGCGTAGCAATATCGGTTTATATATGGTAAACTATCGTACCCTATACCTACATTCTTCTTTATAAATAAGAGAATAATTCTGTCACAAGGGCACATGGGCACAGGAGCACAGGGAGGGGTATTTCAAAATATTTTTGATTTGCTTTGTTTAGTAGATGGGAGGTATCTCGATCAGTGTTATTGCTGTTACGGTGGGGGTAACATTTGGAACTAGTGTTACAGGGGGTGTTCCCGTAATGAGAGTCAGATGAGGCCGCTGTAGACGAGAACACTGACCAGGTTGAAGTAATTCGATCTTTTCCAGCCCAGGAGACGCTGGAGAATCGGATGTTCATGAAGTAAATACCGCGCGGATGGGCCGCAACGCGCCCAGAAAATCTCGCCGTCGGGCCCCTTGGCCGGCCATTGCCCTCCGGCAACACGATGTTTAATGCCCTCTTGGTCAGCAAGTTGGATTGCAATGTCTCGACTCGGGGCGCGGTGGTTTGAAAGGATGGAAGCACCCCGGAATACCGCGTTGAAGGACTCAAAGGCTTCTGTGATCGCTCCGAGCAGTGGCCCGAACATTCGGACGTCGGCGGGAGCATGGGTAAGCAAGTGAGTTTTGACCTTTGTGATCATTTTGCTTGGGTCAATTTCAGCGAACGAGTCGAGAAAGTTTGCGATAGCAACATGCAAATCAGCCTTGAAATTAATTGAGATTGAAGGTGAATTAAAGCGAAATCAAACGCACACAATACACTTCCATATTGTCAATTTCCGGCAGCCAAAGTAGAGCCGCGAGGTCTCCGATCGCCTTCCATGCTCGGAAGCGATTAGCATCGACCAAATCATAGATTTGAAAGACAGTCAATTGAAGCAAGGCCTTGAACTGTCGCCCGATGAGGGAGTTCGCATATTGGATAATGTAGCCCGCGCGGATCCCCTCCACAGAGAGACCGGATGTATTTGCGGCTTGGAGACGAAGCTCGAATAATTTCTTCTGGTCTGCGGTCCAAGACGAGTGAGTGGCGTGCCAAAGATATTTGAGAACACCGAGGAGGATTGTGTGCAGTAATTCAATCGGCGTGTCGCGAGAAGGATCAAAGCCTGAAAGAAACACAAATCAGCCTCAATTGTGTGATAAGGGTCGGACGAAGGGAAAGGGGCTGACCATCTGTCGTAAGAAATGCACTGTATATAGAGTCGGAATGGTCCTTGACCCACTGTTTCAAGGTTTCGGTCACAGCCTGCTTGTCTTGTTTATCTGCCACCGCCTTTTTGTACTGGGATAAAATGTCGTTAATCCAGTATTCGGTGTACTTGTCCTTGATCCAGTGTCGGTATACAACTTCTTCAAGTCGGACTCGTTACCCTCACACGCCAATTGAATCTGGTGGCGAACAGTCTCGAATATCGTCTCCAGTGTCCGTGGTTCTCCGGCCTACAGTAATCGGGTCGGTGGTAAGAAATTAAGCGGATGACTTATATAAACACGCACCGAGAACATCGAATGATAGCCGTCGTCGGTAGTTTTACTCTCCTGAGTGCCGCCAGCCTTGCATTTGCGACACGAATAATTTGCGGGAGCCCCCATGCAGCTGCAGATCTCAGCTTGCATCGGGTTGTCAGAGGATCTGTATTGACGATGACCCGATAGCAGGAACAACCGGTTGAGCTGTTTTTGTCGGGCGCTCGGATTGGGTCCGACTCAGTTTTCCTGGAAGAACTGAGTTTGAACGCGGTCTCTGAGATAACAGGTGCTTACCGGATAATTTGTTGGAACTCCTTGAATTGTTCCGGTACACTTGCATGTTGAGATGTCGAGAGAAAATGTACATAAAACTCATGCTGGAGGAGCTCCCGAGGAAGGGCGCGGTTGGTCATATAAGCATTCCAATGCTTATTCCATGACTTGGATCGGTTGCCGGAAACGTCGTCGGAGAAATAGTCAACAAAGATGGTGTAAAAGGGGTCGCCCTTCGCGATTGCCCGCAGCGGGTTTGGCATACGTGCTGGGTAGCCATCCTTGATCGATTGTTCTGACCACTGCGGGAGCAGTTGTTCGAATTCTAAATCCAGATAATTCCGTGCGAGAAGGGACGCTGGGATGCGGAGTTCATCCTTGCTTACTCGAGCAGCATTCTTGGGGAGAAAATTCAGGCAGGCTCCAAGAGTTTGGAAACAACATACCTGTTCATCTGTTTGCACAAGGTGCACGTCGGCATGCATGATTTTGTCGACCTTGAGCCAGCGGAACGGGATCACGAGGCGGCCGTCCGTGAGCAGCGCAACTTCGTTCGTATAATAATGAATGCCATTCCCGGCATCGAACATGGGCGTTAAGAGGCTGGGATCCAGTGCCTTACGAAACTTTTCGCCGTGCCAGATTTCAGAGACAGAGCCGTCGGTATTTATCTCTGGATACAAATGAAATTGAGCTCGAATCTCAGGGTTCGCGCATTCCTCCAATATGCCATCAGCAGGAAATTAAACAAATGTACGAGATACATACCATCCGAATTATGGCCCTTGGATCGTTGATGCAGAAATTTCTCCCTCGAACAGATGTGCATGGGATTGTGGGAACGCCGCACTGAGTACGAAGAATTTTCTGGGTCTTGCGGAGCGCATCGAGGGAAGGCACATCCTTGGCTCCACATTCCCTCATGATCCAGATGAAGGTTCGCATCAAGGACTCTGATACGGGGAGGCGCGGCAAGTTGTCGCATATATCGAGGAGGAGCATCTTCTCAAATATTCAGAACATGATCTGCATATGTAGAAAAAAGACACAAACAGTCTTCGAAGGATAAGGATACCATTCACTGGATGTTTGTGAGTCAGTCTGCACGAGTGTCGCATCGAACGGATCGGACTCTAGCGCTGAAATCGATGATCCGTCAGATGCGGTAAATCAGTGATCCGTTATGCGCTGGCGGCTCACCTTGCAATAACTCTTCCAACAGCGCGTTATCTTCGGCTTCGGGGTTCTGCTGTTCTTGCAACTGTCCGTCCAGCTGTCGACCCACTTCCACTGCATCCCAAATACCCATCATGTCCATCTCCCGCTCCATTCTTTGCTGGGCAGCCGTATCGGACTCCATTTCGTCGCCAGCACTAAAACCTGCCTCATACTTGTTGTAATCTTGCCACATATCCATCTCGACTTCGGAAACTCTTGGCGCAGGCTTCGGAAAAGTGGGAAGGTTGAGGTTGGTGAATGTCAAAGCAGGGTTCGGCCGTTCTGCAGCTGCCGATGGAAGCCCAGCCAGGCGCTGCTCAATTTCTGCTCGTCCTGCTTGTCGAGTCGCTGCAGACTCTTCCGCCTGCCTGTGTTTGGCTGAATTCATGTGGGCTGTGACATTCCCTTTCGCGTATACCGCCCAGTTCGAAGTGGTGCAGACTTTGCACCGCACTTTTTGTCGGAAGCTCTCTCCTCATAGCCTACGGACGGTCTGTGAGCCAATATCCACTCCCTGAGTCCCAGCTCGACGTACATTCAGGGAGTTCGCGCTTCGGTGGCATAGTGGAGGTCAATACGTGTGAGTCTTGTTTTGGTAATCGTCTTGAGGGCCAACGTCGCGGCCACCCATTGTGCTCTACGTGACATATATAAAGGTGATGTTGCTCACGCCAGTCTCAACCCGACCACCACATCCCCACCATGGCCTCATCTAGCCCTTCGCGCGGCAGCTCCATTACTGCCTTCGACGACGACGACGACGACTATACCGGAGCAATGTCCACTGTCACTCCCATCTCTTCCCCCGCCCACAAACGAACTGCGGACGACGCTGACCTCGACTCGGATGACCTCCCGCATGCCCTCTCCGTCGCTCGCCGGCCGAATGGCAACCACCTCCAGTCCATCAGTGCTTATGCCACCCGGAAACGTCTTCGTCCAGAACAGGTGGCCGAGGTAGAGACTTTTCTCAGTGACCCAGTTCCCGTGCAGCTCGCAAAGATCTTTGTCAACTTGACGGCGAACGAGAACACTCTCGCGAAGTTTCAAGCTGCCAAACCGAAGTTCGAGCTCAATTCGGACTTGAAGACAAACCTTACACGTGCCACCAATGCAACACTGTGCTCGAGTAATCTTAGCCAGTACCGGGGTGAAGCGGCGAAGAACGATATTCAGGTAAGTCATTGTTCGGTGGCGCGATATTACTTATGGGCTTCTCACGAATCACGATAGACTCTTTTAACTCGGCATCGTTGGGGTAATTTCGTCGCTGGCACTGAACATGACAAGGCCGCGATGGATGTTGTACAGAAGTTCATCGGCGATGTTCTTACTCAGTCGCGCTCTACCATCAAGAAGGAGGTATGTCCTTGTTCAAGTTCAGCTCTGTCATTTGCTCGACTCGTCATGCAGATTGTCAAGTCCGTCGAGGGGCCGAAGAAGAAGAATGCCTCGCCAACCCTCCGACCCTCCAGCACACACACAACAATCTATCAGCTCACTAAGACTATCGTCCAGAAGCTTTCCGGCGGGAAGGCCATTTCGATTCCCATCACCCCTGCCCTCTGCGCGCGTGTAGCAATGATGGTATGTTATTTTCTATCCAACTTCTCAGTCACTTATTTTCTCCAGCGCAAATGGCACGTCAAGACGCTTACCAAGACCCTGCCGGAGGAGGACGAAGGCAAAGGTCTGTGGGAGCTTATTGACATCGATCTGCAAAGGATTCGCACCGCGGCTCGCAAGGACACGGATGACACGGCGGAGATCGCCAAACGGGTTGCAAGGTGCGCTTCTCGTTCTTGTCGATTGATTTCCGCTAATTCGACCACAGAGCTTTTGCCTCTATCCTGGATAAGGATCGCAAGAAGCACGGGTCGAATCCATCGGAGGAGATACCCGATGCCAACACTACCACCGACGCCGCAATTATATCTTACCAAGCTGATATCGACCAGACGATCGAAGCGCGGAACTGGGGAAGAGCGTTTCTAATGGCGAGAGCCCGGAGCAGGAGGAGGAAGGCGAGGGCGAGGGTAACACCTAGACACCGTGTATTGTAATATTATCGATCCATTTCTCGTATTTCTTGTGCAATCGGACAGTTTTTCTGGAGCATTTGGTGCAACAAATCTGAAATATTCCAAGCTTGTCGGCTTGGATTTCTGCTGACGATCGGATGAATTGCATATAGCTATATATGTGGGGCGCAGACTATTATGCCGGTAGCTGCAGGCTGATTTTTTCAGCCAAGTACCAGCTGCAGCTCTATACAGTCTCCATGTACGTCAAATTGAGGAATCCACCCGTACCAATTCCAGTATTCCAGCTGGAAAATTAGCTCCAAGTCAGCTGTAGACCATGCCAGGTACCAGCCGCCCGGTCCAGCTGGAACCAGGTCGCGCTGGATCCATGTAGAATCCATTCGATGGAAACCCTGGACGCTGGCTGGAACAAATGTCAGTGCGAGCTGGAGGTTTCATGTGGGACAGACATCTCTACCAGCTGGATTTCAGCTGGGTTTCTTTTAGGTGTGTACGCCAGCTACGTTGACCAGATGGTCAAGAAACAAGGGATCGGGCTCGTCGGATGGCCGGCGGGCGTGGAATTCAAGCGGTCGTCCCTACAAGGCGCGCACGGGCCCTTGAAGACGCTGCGCGACGCCCTGAAGTCCGGGGCATGTCACTGGAAGAAGCTCAGCGAGAACGAAAAGACTCGCCTCATCGAGCAGCACCGTGACATGGTCGGGAAGGGTGAGATCGCGCAGGCGACAAAGAGGACGAAGGGTGGGAAGGGGAAGGGGAGGAAGGCAGCGAAACGGAGGCAGGCGGGAAGTGGTAGCGAGCAGGACGATGACGAGGACGAGGACGAGGAAGAAAACGCCGAGGACGAGGAGGAGAATGCGGAGGACGAGGAGGAGAATGCGGAGGACGAGGAGGAAAACGCTGACGACGACGGCGAGGAGGAGGAAAACGCGCGGCCGCTACGCGGCGCTGCACAGCGCGCCCGGCTGCTTGAGCTCGTCGCTCACAAGAAGAGGAGCGAGAAGGCGAAGAGGACGCGCGAAGAGAAACGCCTCAAGAGCAAGAAGGCCGCGGAGAAATCTGCTTCGCACGGCACGGTGGGGTACAAACGCCGTATGTACGAGGAGGCCCAGGCCAAGAAGCGCCGAGCGCGAGACGGTGACGACGCGGGCGAGCGGGGGAAGAAGGGAACGACAAAGAAGCGCAAGGCGCGCGAGGAAGAAGAGACGGGCGAACGGAGGGGTCAGGCGAAGAGGCCGAAGAGGGCGGGGGACGAAGCGGCCGTGCCGAAACCACGCCCCAAGCCCAAGCCTTCGTACGGACGCTTGCAGCGTGGCAGGTCCCCCGTGCGCGACGCTGCTGACGCGCGCGCTACGCCTCCACCCGTCAGCGAGCAGCGTGCGGATGACACGGCGCCGCCCGCGCCTCCTTCGCCTGTCGTTCCGAACGCGCCGCCCCCCCTCCGCCCGTGGCGTCATCTGGGTCAACGGTGCCAGAGCCGCCTGCGTCCACCGAGCCACGCGCGTCCAGCGCTGCCGACGCGCGCGCTACTGCGGATGACACGGCGCAGCCCCCCCCTCCGCCCGTGGCCCCATCCGCGAACGCGCCGCCCCGCCTCCGCCCGCGGCCCCATCTCCGAACGCGCCGCCCCCGCCTCCGCCCGCGGCCTCTTCCACCGCGGTGCCCGGCTCAAACGCCACGCAGCCTGCGAAGGCGAACACCAACAAGGTGAAAGGGCGGAAGGGTCAAAAGGGCCCACCCGGGGTCAGAGGGCCCGCGGCGACGTGGTGATTCGGACGTTTTGGACACATACAATAGCAGCCGAATGTTTTTTGTTGTCGTACAACTATGCGAATTTTTTTCTGATTTTTTTCTGATTTTTTGGTGATTTTCTGGTGATTTTTCGCTGAGTTGCCTTTTTTGGAAGGCGGCGGTGATGCGCCTGGCGCGCGCCGAGCGGCACACACGTGCCCAGGGACTTGCCTGAACCACTGCAAGTCCCTAGCAGCATAAGTAGCAGCGTTGTGTGGAGACGGTAGCAGCATAAGTAGCAGCATGCAGTAGCAGCATAATTCCAAGCTAACTAGCTACGTACCCCACCCCCATGCCACAAAGCTAAGTAGCTTGGAAATGTGGAAGTTACAGGTGCTCTCCCAGCGGCTTTGAGTGGTACCTATCAGGGTGAGAGTATGTGAGTTCAAATGAGTCATGCAGAGGGAAGGGAAAGGGAAAGAAATATGAAGATTTCGGCCAAGCGTAGCCCTGGCGCGCCTTTCGGCACTCCCAAAGTCGGGCTCGCGTACTCGGCGTCCAGGGATGGGCTGTTCTGGGCCAAGGAAGTGTGGGGTGAGACGCGCGTTCCACGGGGGAGGAGTTCCCAAGGTGCATAGAAGAGAAAGGATAAGTTGTATGGAAACACGTACACGTTGTGCTGGGAAATGGGGCGGAAATGGCCAGGGTGATATTGCCACGTAGTTAAACGTATGTTGGGTCGGAGCAGTCAGCGGTAGAGCTTGCGGAAGGAGGAGATCAACCGAACTAGACGGTTCGGCATGAGAAACTGGCAGAGCCGTATCAAGAATGAAGGGACGCACCTGCCGACCAAGACAATCGTCTGAGCATGCTCAGACGCAATCGGCGTCTATTCCCTCGATTCGAAGCTTCAAATGACGGGTGGTGTCCACACAAAAGTCGGTGTCGGTCCATTTCGGGTTTCGAGTCCTGGGCGCAGAGTATACGGAAGGATGAGATTGGGATGAGAAGGGAACGTTGTGGGGTGTGATGAGCATGCACGGTCACATGCCATGTCAACAGACCAACATTTGGTGCATACTCGCTCAGCCGGACCTCGCACCACTTCATTCAACACACAGAATCCATTGGAATACCTTGCTATAGTGAAACCAATCATATTTTTCATGTACTTCAGATGTTTTGCCTTGAATTACCAAGGCCGCCTCTCAATGTTCATTTTATGGTGGACGCGAAGGTGAGTCGCCGCCGGAATCTTTGAATTGGCTGCAGTAGACTTTCATGAGATCCGGCCCAGCTAATCCCAAAGCCTATGGGACTGTAAGGGATTTGTGTTGACTTCAAGGATCTTTGCAAATGCATCGGTGAGTACTTGAATGTTTCATAACTCACTGACCACTGGCAGTTGAGTGAGCTTCAATTCGAGGAATTTAATTAGTCAGTGAACAAGCCAGATTTCCAATGTAACTGAGCAATTAATGGAAACGCGACGTACATGCGTACATCTTTGCATAGAAATGTAGCAACCGTACTAATAGTTGTTGACCTGCATTGAAATCATGACATTGCGTTCTGCATTGGAAATAGGCTGCTCCCGACGATCCTCGAGGTGCAGCGACTCTATTTATCGCAGCCCAGGTTTTTCCCGTAGCAGCATTCCATCGGAATAATGCGCCTTATCTTACAGCAGAGAGGTAATAAGAAGTCGTCCTGAAGTAAAAGATGTTGATAGTACTGACAGTACGACACACCACTAGTACTTTCATCGAAGTTGTTTCTTTTCTCAGACCTGGGTTCAGGTTCTAACCTGGCCAGGTAGTAGGATCCTGTCTAGTATTGTCCAAGACTTGATCTGAGTTGTGTATACTTTGAGGCAGGTAAATGTTCGGACGGAGATCGAGTTCATTATAAGTGCATTGGTAACAGATATCGGACTAGTAACACATACATCATACAATACACAGTCTCGTCAGCTCTGTATAGACAAATGCGAGGTCGTTGGAGCTCGGCGGAGGGAGCGGTACACCGACAAGCTCGACAATACCGTACTTTAAACGGGCGTATCAGCACGGATGCTCGTTTCATTTCAAAAGATGAGAAATGAGGTACACGCACCTGTAGCGCGGACAGCATGATTGCGTCAAATGTCGAGGGCGCGATCGGATTGGAGTGTAAAATTGATTGCCCGACCCACAACTCGCACGCAGGTACAACAGTTCACCTAGTCTTGAATCACGGACTCGCAGCGCTGCCGTTCGCAACGTGGGTGATACAGCCGCCCGTACAGTTATTGAAGGTGGTGCAAGAAGCCGTGGGGGCGGATATAGACACCGCAGATGCGAGATGAGCACAAGTCAGCCGCGCGCGCAGCCCCGAACGCGAATTCGCGCCGGGACTAGCGTATGCGGCTTGATTGCACACGTATCAAAGCGGCCTGCATGGAAACAAGCCTGAGGACAAGGGGCAGGGGTAGCGACGGCGGCAAAGGGCAGAGGTAGTGGCGGCGGCGACAAGCAGAGGTAGCGGCAGCGGCGACGGGCAGCGGTAGCGACTGCGGCGACAGCCAGAGGTAGCGAAGGCGGCAACGTGTAGCGGTAGCAGCGGCGGCAACGTGCAGCGCTAGCGACAGCAGCAGCGGGCAGCGCTAGCGACGGCGGCAACGCAGAGGCTGCGAGCAGACGGTGGGCGGCGCGCGTATAGGGCGGCCGTAAAGCGATGCGGACGGTGCTAAATGCACGGACAGCAGATAACGACTGACTGAGCTCACCAGAATTTTGGTAGCACGCCGTTTCTTCGGATTTTGCCCTAATCAAAACCCCCTCTGCTGCACGGATATAAACGGCAGCATGTAGTAGCTAGCTTAAGCCTAGCCCAGCCCAGCCCGATAGTAGCGTAGAAAGGAAGTGTGGGTGTGAGGTGGTGTGCTACCGTCGTCGTGGACACAGATATGGATAAAGGAGAGTAAGAAACTAGCAAGACGTTCTGGAAGATGAAATTAGCGCTATGAAAAAGATAGAAAGGATGGCGGCGCACCAAGGTTTGGTGGTGCGAGGGAACGAGGAGGCACAACGAACGATGTGATGGAAGAGAGGGAAATTGATAGATCTAATATCAGGCACCCAGCGAACGGCGAACGCCGACCGAATCAGGCACGTGTACTTGTCTACGTGGCAGTACTTTCTCTGAATCTCTCTCCCTTCTTTCTTTCTCCCTCCCTCTCGTGTGCCTCCTCAAGAACTCAGATTCAAGTCCGAGACCACGTTCAAGCGAGGCATACGCGCATTTCCGGGCACCGGATCGACCGTGCCACCCCGCCCGACCCAGCCCCAACAGCGGGAAGCACGAACGGCGGGGTGCCGAGCAGCAGTGCGTAGGGTGCGACCTCGGATCGGAAGCGACGGGGTGCGTCCGCGTGGCGTTTTTCCAAACGCAAGCGGCCGGCGGGGCGGTGCAAGGTGCAAAACGCGCCTGCGCCTGTGTTTTTTTTATTCGCGGCGTATCCCCTGCCCCCCATTCTGTCCATACACCTGGGCAGCCACACCCGCATTCGTTGGTCCCGCCCTCACTGCCGTATTCATGTACCCCGCCCCCGTCCCGCAACTATTTGCCCTGCCCCCACCCCCCATTGATTTGCCCCGCCCGCACCCCGCATCTGTTTACCCCGGCCCACCCGCAGACGCTCACCCCCCGCCAGCTTCGTTTGACCATTTGTTACCCGTAATAGCCCGTATTATATTATTTTGATCTTTTGATCACAACAACGATGGCGCATCAGCTATTGATCTGAACCCGGGTGGGCTGCTACCATTTATGATTTTCCTAATTCTTTGTGGAACATGGTACTAGCAGTTTGCTTGTAAATAACAGTAGCATAGCTCAGTTGGTACTTTGGCACTTTCTATTCAGTCACGTGGGGAGTGCGAAGGTCCTGGGTTCAAGTCTCGCCGTCGCCCATCATTTTTGAAGAGCCCTAATTGAGCAGAAATAGAATATCTATATTATTTAAGTTAATTTGCATTCCTTTCAGCCGAATTCAAGCTCCGCCGGCACGGCAAACACCTTCCGAGGGCTCCCGTAACCTATAATACAGTGTATGTGGCTGTTCGGATAAGCCCCAGCCATTATGAGTAATGGCCTACGGGAAGCCCCTGAAATTACTAGTAATATTAACTATATGAGCTGTTGTTTGCCCGCGCCCGCCCCGCATTTATTTGCCCCGCGCCCGCCCCGCATTTATTTGCCCCGCGCCCGCCCCGCATCTATTTACCCGCCGCCGCTTTTATTTACCCTACCCGTAGCCGCTTACCCCGCCCCCCCCCCGCGCATTTATTTGCCCGCGCCCGCCCCGCATCTATTTACCCACGGCCGCTTTTATTTACCCTACCCGTAGCCGCTTACCACCCCCCCGGCCCGCTCCGTTTGACCCATTTGCTACCCGTAATATATTCTAGATAATTCCCTGTAATAATTACATTTAAATAATGCAAATGATGGCCTGCCTGGGGCCAATTTCAAGCTCCGACGGCATGGCCAAAAGCCTCCCGGGCCCCCGCCAAGGCATTACCTGTTACATGTGGCAGTGCGGATAAGCCCCTGCATTACTCGTAATGGCCTTCGGGGAAGCCCCAGAAATTACTAGTAATATTAACCATATGAGCTGCCGGTGCTGTTATCAAACAACAAGCAGCCAGCTCGTGAAGGTGCGTTCCTCCCCGTTCTCTCGCACACCAAGCATTGGTGTGCCGCCAGCCTTCTTGTCTTTTTCGTAGCGTTGATTCTGTTTTCCAGACTTCCTTGCTGCTGCCATCCATATCTGTGCTGCACGAGGAGAGGCCGAAGCTATGAAACCTCTTCATCGAGGTTCCGAATGGCGCAAAATTTGACGAAACGAGCCCGTACAAAAACATGGTGAGTCCTTTCATCCATTGAGGCTCTTTTGCTGCAGCCCACCTCGTGCGTTCAGCGCCGTCCGCATACGTTTACGGCCACCTCATCCACGCACCGCCTCCCGGCGTTCTGGCCTCTGCGCTGCCGCCGTCGCTACAGCCGCCCGTTGCCGCCGTCGGTACCGCTGCCTGCTCCCGCCGCTGCCGTTTTGGCCTCTGCCTTGCTGCCGTCGCTACAGCTGCCTGTGGCCGCTGTCGCTATCGCTGCCTGTTCCCGCCGTTGCTACCGCTGCCTGTTCTCGCCGTCGCTACCGCTTCCTGTTCTCGTCGTCACTACCGCTGCCTGTGGCCGCCATCGCTACCGCTACCGCTGCATGTTGCCGCTGTCGCTCCCACTGCCCGTTGCCACCGTCGCTACTGCTGCCCGTTGTCCTGAGGCTTGTTTCTGTGCACGCCACTTTGATTTGTGTGCAATCAAGCCGCATACGCAAGTCCCGGCGCGCGTTCGCGTTCGGGGCTGCGCGCGCGGCTGGCTTGTGCTCATCTCACCTCTGTGGTGTCTATCTCCACTCCCACGGCTCTCTGCACCACCTCCAATAATCGTGTTCTCATGCTGGAAGGCTACTACGGGCGGTCGTTATTCAAGACGACGAGGACAGTTGCACCTGCGCCCGAGTTGTAAGTTGGGCAATCAATAGATCTTCACTCCACTCCACTTCGAAGACGCCCTCGACATTTGACGCAATCATTCTGCCCGTATCACAGGTGCGTCTATCTCATTTCTCATCTGTTGAAATGAGCGTCCGTGCTGACACGGCCGTTGAAGCACGTTATTGTCGAGCTTGTCGGTGAGGATTGCATTCGTCAGAAACAACGACACTGCGTATTGAATGATCATTACTAGTCCAATCTATGCTATTCGTCTCATACTATCTATGGAAGGACATCGTTTCGGGGAGCAGAGCAAGCTGTGCGGTGCGACCAGATTTACGATTGTTGTCCTGGTGCGTTACTACGATGTTCCTAGAGCCATGGAATATGTTTGATGACCATCAAGGACATATAATTGCTGTGTGTAGAAGAGTCGGAGCAGTACAGTAAGTGTTGAAGGCTGAAGTGGTCGAAGAATCAGATTTGAGGTCGTGAGTTGTAACTATCTGTTCAAGTTACTCATGCACTTTTAATGAACCGTTGAACTGCAATCTCTGTCCGAACATCTTATCTGCCTCAAATAAGTCTACAACGAAGCAAACCAAGTCTTGGGCAGTACTAGACAGAATCTTACTACTTGGTTTGGTTAGTTGAACAATGAACTAATGCACTGGTAGAATGCGATGTCATTTATTCATCCAGTCACTACTTTTCTATGCAAGAATGTAGTATGTACGTGGATACTTCGCATTTTCATTAATCACTTATATACACCCGGAATCTGGCTGGTTCACTCACTTCAGGCTACCTGTAATCAGACCTTTTTAGGGCCTACCCGTGGCTCGAGATGTGGGCCTAGTGAGGGGTCCACAGGTGAGTCCACCCACAGCCTGTGGGCGGTGGTCCTCCCCACCGTGGGTATGCCCATGTGTCACATCACACCCTCGGTGGG
The DNA here is from genome assembly GCA_013387415.1 of Panellus pusillus. Lineage (NCBI taxonomy): Eukaryota > Fungi > Basidiomycota > Agaricomycetes > Agaricales > Mycenaceae > Panellus > Panellus pusillus. Next base: position 19,132 of record QVIE01002745.1, on the reverse strand, counting down.
TGTGCCCACCACCTACATCATGACGTTGGTGGGCGTGCCCACTCCCTATTGTAAGCCAGCTCGTTTTTGGAATTTTAGCGCTTGCAGGGTGCCGTTTTGCTGCAAGTTTGGCAGGCATGTGGGCTGGGCACTTGCCCAGCTCGTTTTCGCAATTTTGGTGCTTGCAGGAGGTGGTTTTCCTGCAGGTCTGGCAGGCATGTGGGCTGGGCACTTGCCCAGCTCGTTTTTGCAATTTTGGTGCTTGCAGGGGGGCGTTTTCCTGCACATTTGACAGGACTGCATGTTGAGCTCTTGCTCAGCTCATTTTTGGAATTTTAGCTCTTGTATGGGCCGTTTTGGAGCCTGATCACCACTGCTTTCCACACTGCTTTCCACCGGTGTGATTTTCATGTTTGGGTATCATTTTGCAGCTTATGCCTTGTTGCTGCCACGAGTAGCTTGCAGCACACATTCACATATTGTAAGGGCTCGTCTCATACTGGTTGTCTCATATTGGGCAAAACCAGGTTTGAATCCTGGTGCACTCATAACTTTGCGCAAAATGTCTTTTACTGCTATTTACCTCTTTATATTAGTTCTGCCCAGCCCGTTGTGGCCAACCCATCAGAATTTGCTTGTTTGATCACCTCATATTGTGTTTTGATCAGGTAGCTCCCGCAAGCCAAGCCTGCTCTATCACTACCCAGAAACGGAACCGAAACACTGTATGCACTTAATGGTGGGCAGCCCCACGCCTCTCTCTTTGTGTCAGTGGGCATCCCCACAGTGGGACGCCCACCTCCCTGTTGCCACAGCGGGCATCCCACAGTGGGACGCCCACCTCCTTGGCCACGGTGGGATCCTCACGGTGGGGATGCCCACGTCCCTGTTTCACAGGTGGGTCTCCCCACGGTGGGCCGCCCACTTCAAGCCGCACTGGTGGGTATACCCACTGCGACATTTTATTTTTGCGGCGGGGATGCCCACCATTGTTTGGTTCCATGGTGGGTATGCCCACCGATTCGTTGCATTTTCACGTGAGTATCCCCACATGTGCACTGGGGGTAAGCCCCTCATGTTTGGTTCTCAGTGGGCATACCCACTCGCCCTGTGCACTATGAATCTGATCTTTCAGGTCAGGGGAAGCTCCATTTCAACCTCAACCGCTTACTCTCCCCAGTTCATAGGCGGGGGAACAGAGTTCCTTAAAATGGTCTATCATTGCCAATGTCCTACTGCAAATTAAGGCATATACATATTGGTAGGAATAACAGATAGCACATGAATCTCTAGCGTAGTGGTGCTGCATCGTATTGAATATAGTTTTCACGTTCCCAACATTCACGTGAAGTCTGAGTGTCGCTCTTGTTCCACACAATCAATGGTTCAAGCTTGTGACACCCAAGACTTTATAAAATGCTTGTGAGTCGTTGGCGTAGTGGTAATGTGTTACGCGAATGTGTTTATTGGGTTCGAATCCCGGAAGTCCCATTTTTATGTGGTCGTCATTCTACTGACAACCTTTTAAGACTAAAATTCACAGTACTGGGCGCCAGAACAGTTTTTCCGTGCGCGGCAGCGAGTCACAACAGTGGCAAAAAAAAAATTGAACATAGTAAATTATGTGTATTTGTAGTTTGAACGAACAATGTAATTCCAAAGTACCTTCCCACTCGAATGTAATTCCTGATTCAAAGTCCTAAGCTCTAACCTTCCCACTCGAATGTAATTCCCGATTCAAAGTCCTAAGCCTAACCTTCCCTCGAATGTAATTCCCGATTCAAGTCCTAAGTTGAATTCTAACTTTCTAACTCCAAAGTACCTTCCCACTCGAATGTAATTCCCGATTCAAAGTCCTAAGCTGAATTCTAACTTTCTATCTCCAAAGTACCTTCCCACTCGAATGTAATCCTGATTCAAAGTCCTAAGCTGAATTCTAATTCCAAAGTATCTAACTCCAAAGTACCTCCCACTCGAATGTAATTCCTGATTCAAAGTCCTAAGCTGAATTCTAACTCCAAACTGCCAATCCTGGATTTCAAGCGTAATCCAGTAGCTATAAAAACTTCTCGCCACCTTGTCCACCCTGGGCGTAAATAAGCGTCTCATTGCTGGCGCAGGAATTAGACCAAGACGCTGCAGCAAGGAACAAATCACTTACTCATGTCTACAGCCTGAGCACCCCGAGCTCGAGGTGGGAGAAGCTCGCGGGCTACACGTGGGTTAGAGCAATCAAAATGACGGTGAAGAACAACAGCCTACGTAGGGGTAGAGATGGTGCGGGTTGTCAACGTAGTCCAGCCACTGTGTAAAGGCGATGTCGTACTCTCGGTCGGCGGCGATGCGGTCCGGGTGATCGAATGGTAAAGCTGAAGATTTTGGCTTGAGCTTGGTTGAGACGGTCACGAAGCAGCGTGTTCGTATCTATGTTATCAAGCTTTCTGTAAATATGTGTGGTGCCAAGAGGTACGGCTCGAATGGCGGCACTGAAAATGAGAAACATCAACAGATGGCAAGAGCACAGCCGTGCCGGACGCACCGTTGTGAAGGCTACAACCGGTGGCAATATCTTGGCAAGCGAAAGATCCGGGCGGACAGGTACACTGTTAGCAAGCGTCAGTTAATATTAGCGGCATGAAGGATAGAAGGCGCACCGCAGGAGCAGGATCGGTCGTATTTGCACCAGGGTTGGACAAGTCATCGTATACGAAGCACGCCTTGCACACTGTACCCTTAGGATAGAGCATGGCAGGATCCTTGTTGTCCCAGGCATAGACGCCAAACCCGTACCAGGCCACGGGAAGCTTGCAGCGCTCACATTCGGTATCAAAATGGCCGACGACTTGCTCGTTCAGCTGCTTTTGCGTGAGCAGAATCGCCGAAGCCGGACAAACGGGATGCCAGATGGTCGGTCCGCTCCAACGTCGAAGTATTGGGTTTTAGGGTTGAGGCGAGGGCGAGGTAGTACAGGGGTGCCCGCAAGTACGACGAGCGTGTAGGAGGCATTCTGGGCAGTGGAAAGTGAGGAAGTCGGGGCTGCAGCGTCAGCCCTTTATACCTAACAGAGCACATTGTACTTCCTCTACGACTTACGGAAAAACATTTCGACCCCACTGTCCGTACAACATCCATTGTTCTTCCCATCGAAAGCTACCTGAAAAGGAGCGTCAATCAAGTTTCAGCAATTTTTTAGATCACACCCCGTAGTTGTGCCAACCATTGTCCGAGGGATCCCCTGGGTTGCCATGTCCGTATGTGCGTTGTGTAAGATCTGCAAAGTGAACGGACTCAAATCAAACTAAAAGTCAGGAACCCTGCTCTTTGGTGGGAGTTGGGTGCCGGGGGTCGTATGTAGAATGTAAAGAAAGTAAAGAAATTAGGAACCTAGGGCTGCTCTGTGGTGAGAGTTGGCCGCCGGGGTTGTACGTAGAACGTGAAGAAATTAGGAGCCCTGGCCTGCTCTTTGGTGGGAGTTGGGCGCGAGGAGCGGTACGTAGAATGTGAACAAATTAGAAACACTGCTCTTGATTGGAGTTAGGCGCTGGGGGTTGTATATAATAGCTATCTTCGAAATGTATAACGCAGCGCAACGCTTCGAACAAGACAGCCCAAGTTAAAAGCACTCATCCTCTATGCCCTCGTCCCACGACAGCCCAGCGTCCTCGCTTCGGTGATTATCTGCCCTCTCGACTGCCGATATCACATAGTACAGCTCCTCGTCGTTGTCCTCGATCTCCTCCTCATCGGACAACTCCTCATCCCTGGGCTCTTCGACCTGCACGCCATCGCCCCAAGCCGCGGTGACGGCCGCAATCTCGCAGCTCAGGATCTCCTCATCTGTCGGTCCCCAATCTTCTTTGTTGCGCTTGCGCAAGGGGATGCGATCCAGCGACCGCCGCCACAAAACGCAGAGCTGCAAAAGCTCAGTTCGGCGCAGCTGCATATGGTACCGTAAAGCATCTGTCCCAAAGTCAGCACGTTGTTCCGCACAAAAACTAAGATGTCTACATCGTCTGCGGAGTCGCCCGCTAGGGTCACCGTCTCCCACTCCCTCTGGAACCAAACAAAGAGGTGCTCGTGCTCCCTGACCAGGCGCGCTTCCTCCTCCTTGCACCGGTCCCTCGTGAGCATCGCCCGGATGCCTGTCCGCACCTTATCATCGCTCAGCCACAACGGAGGTGCGGACTCGGACTCGTCCAGTCCCAGGTCCTGCCAGATGACGTCGTCGACGTCCAACTGGTAGAGTCCTTTAGAAGGGACTTCCAGCGGGGCCACGGCATTGCGGGGTGCCTTCTTCGCAGCGATCAGAGTCTTGATCGTGCCGCAGAGCTTATTGTATGTCTGGGCCAGACGAGTGATTCCAGGCTCGCGCCGCTTGATAGCAGCGCCTGCGTGCTCGTTGCGCTGATTCTCTGCTCTTATCAGCTGCTGGCGATAACTCCGTGATAGCAATAAAACTGACCACTGCGTGTCCGACGAACGGAGCGCTCGATAGGATCCAATTCAAATTTGCGGTCTCGCAACTTGGCGCGCAGGCGTTCCTTGACGGCTTTAGCATTCATCCGCGCAGTGTAGTATTCCGAGTGCCGAAGCTTCTGGAGCACGGTTGTGTCGTTGACGCCGAGAGTGCGCTGAAGTTGGGCAGTCTTCGTTGTCGCTGCTTTCCAGGCCTTGCGCGTGTCTTCGACGTTCATCTGTGCGTACAGCACCGCTTCCGCGGTCGCGTCCGGGTTCATCAACGTCTCCTCGAGGTGCGTCACCCTCTGAAACAGGTCATTCGTTCGGTTGCGCGATTCGATGATTTGATCCACGGCCTGCTGTGCAGCAGTCTTTGATTGCGCTGAGATTGCACGTCAGGCAACGCGCCACTCACGGAGAAAAGATTCTCCTACTTACACTTAAGGGGTTGGGTCTGCACCCGGACCTGGTCTGCCCATTCGGCGCGCAGCACCGCCAGCTTGACGCCGCATGCCTCCAGCTCAACAATGGCCTCACGCTTCTTTGTCTCGCAGTGTTGCGTGCGGCGGAGGATCCAGGAGCCGAGCCGCCCCAGGCTCATCTTGTCCATGTGTTGGATTTGACTATCGATGGTGTACAAACGAAGATGGTACTGTCCCAATCCATGTCAGCGTCTCGCAGCCTCGGGAAAAAGACAAGTTACTTGCCCCAGCGACGCGCAAATATGCGATCAGCTTGCTGATCGAGTGCCAAAGCGCTCGCAGCCCTCGCCGTTTGTGTGACCAAACCCGCAGCATTTCATTGGATGATATATCAACTGGCATGGCCAGCGATGACCGAAGGCGTGGAAAACGGAGACCGCGAATAACATGCGATCCATATATCTGTTCATAAACTTGAACTTAACGCACGAGCGATGCAGCTGGCATGCGATGTCGTACAAGACGCCGACTCTGATGTTCCCCGGGAGATGCTGGAACAACGTCTCCAGCAGCACGTATACGTAGTACTGCTTCTCTCCCGCGGTGCGCATGTTGACGAGCCACAGGACTCGGTCGTGGCGGCACAACAGGCCCATAACCCCAGTGTCCTCGAAGAACTGGGTGCTTGCTTTTTCTCGCTTCTCGTCCGCCGCCGTGAAGGACGAGTGACATTCGTCCAGGACGGTTCGAGAGACACGGAGGTTTTCGTGCTCAAAACGTCCTCTTCTTCCACCCGCGCGCGTTTGGACGTCTCGCGAACAGGGCGCACGTCCTCGACAATGAGCGCCATTTGTTCCGCTGTGCGCTCGGGAACGAACACAGTGTTGGGGTGGCTGCGAGGCGGATGCGCGCACCCTGACGCCTCCGCTTCTGAGTGAAGCAAGCATCGGCGCAAACGTGGATGTCGACCTGGCGGTGGGATCAATGGACAAGGCCGCCGAAGCAGCATGGGCACCGCTGGATGAGATAGTCGGATGCCGAGAACGGCGGGGGGTCGGGAAAGGGATTTGGTTGGGTCTCTTCACGGTCTTTCGCACGTTTCTCTTGCGCTTCTTGGACTTGGACGGAGCGGGTGGAACAGGCCGAGCAGCCTCGGTGTCACGGCGTCTGGAGACGAAGATCTGGGCCGAGACGGAGTGGCAGGGCCGACTGAGAAGCCGGAGGCTGCTGTTCTGGCGGGTCGATGCTGGGGCCAATAATTGACTCCCGCACGATGTCGAGCACCTCATTAACCTTAGCCTGCGTGGCGTGCTGCAGGCTCGTGTACCACTCCAGCGCGTTTCCGAAACGTACCCGCAAGGTGTCCTTGACGATGTAAGAAATCGAGATGAAAAAGGGAGCAAAAGAGATGCGATGCACACCTTGGTGGTGAGTTTAATACCCGCGGCCAATGAGGAAGCCTTCCAAAGTGTTGCAGAGAACGCGGTGTTATTGGGTGTCATGTTGACGAACAGCCGCATGGCAAAGTCCAAGACGTTGACATCCACAGCTAAGCTGGGTTGCACCGGCGAGCAAGGGAAGAAACCTGCCTCGAGCAGGACGGTGGCCGCCGGTCTGCAATTGCAAAAGCAGACACGGCGATGCTCGATTACTGGTGGCAACTAAATAATTCATGCCTGATTGAGCATATAATGTTACTCACCGCTCCAGCGGACTACTGCAACGTAAGCGATACGCTTCTTGCACTCGCAGTGCACGGAATCCTGCAGTTGGAGATGCGTAGTCTCCCGCAAGGATTCTGTCCCATAGAAGAGTTCCATGAAGACCGCACCAGGCTCGGGATCACCGTGTTCGTCCACTTGTCCCACTGCTTTTGCTTTTTGACGGCGTTCGTCGTCGGGCGCGCCTGAGTGTCGGATGCGAAGATAAAATCTGCTGTGATGTGATTGTCGTCGCTGGGTGCGACGACGTCGCCGTATTGTTTCTTTGTGGGGGAGGACGAGGGAGTTCCCTTCGCAGTGGCGTCGCGCCAGCCGACCTGGCCTGCAGGACCCCTATGGAGGCGCTGGCTGAGTGTCTGGCCGTTCGCGTAGAATATGAGCGCCTCGGGCTCATTGTCTTTCTTCTTTTTGTTGAGATGTGCAGGCCTGGGAACTTCGAAGAGCGGCGGTGTAGCAGAGGGCGCGCCTGTTAACTTGGCCGCCTTGGCCGCCCTAGCGATTTCGAGCTCTTTGTCGGTGAAACGCATAGCAGCCAACACAGAACGCACTCACCTGTCTTCTAAGTTCTCCGCTGTCCGCCATTGTTCGCGGGGGCCGGGCCGGGAGCGGCCGGTTAAGGGGAGACGATAGTACATTCACAGTTATACGGACACGCGTTATTGTAATGTTATTGTAATTACTCGACGTCGTCTGCTGTTGTACAAACATATGATTTCTACATTAGCCATTATATACCCAACAGTGCAAAATGTGGTCGCAGAATTTTATTGGACAGTCGGGAACGTCGTTGAAGGGAATGCATGTTCACCGAGGTAAACTGCCCGGTTCCTTGAAAGGCACAGACTGCTGGAATGAAATTGGCCGCGAGTGCCGTCGGCAAATAGGACGTTGGCGCAGTGGACGGGCGCAGTTCCGGCAAGGACAAGCGCATATGAGCCTCCCATTGAAGTGCTGCCCGCGACATCCGGGCCAATGATCACGACCCGCTCGCCGATTGCCTTCTCGACATCGCGCCCGTCGTTTGTCTTCCGATTGGGCCGAATGCAGGGCCCCGGAATTTTATCGCTCCGGTCTCGAATCCGCACACCAGGATCATTTTCTTCTTCAGGTCGCGCGCGTCCTGATACTGATCGAGGAGGAGATGTCCAATTTGTCCCTCGTGCCTTCGCTGTCTCCCGGACGTTTTCAAACATGCCCCTGCTGTATGTCGTGTCCTTCAAGCCCACGAGCTCGACATCTACCCTCCTGTTCACCAATTGCGGTACACAGAACCACCGACCATCTGTTTCTCCTGCATTAAAGTGAGCATTCTTTAAGACAGAAGGCGTGCGCTGAACATACCCTGGATCTGCGTTGGCCTGTCACCAGGTCCAGTGTCTTCGGACGGCTCCGGAGATGGAGTGCGTGCACGCGGGGGGGAGAGCGGGGGCGGGGGCCTTATCTCGTAACGCCGGGCATGCAAGTCCCGTCGATTGACGTACACTGCATCTTTCAATGGCAATCTTGAGCTATGCGAAGATGGTAAGTCATTTACTGCCCTCCCAAAGAACGTTACTCACTTCCACTCCACAACGCGTTCAATGGGAATAAAGGTGAAGGGCGCTCGATTGGGGAACTCGATGGTCAGCAATATGCCGTCCAAGTCTTTGCGATACCCGTATGCCTGATCCTTGCGGCCGTAGTAGCCGCTCAGCTCGCGCTCGCGACGGGCGGGGGAGTCACTGTCTCCTATGACAGTTCCTTTCAAGCCTTTCTCCACTCCTCTTGAGATTTTGCCTGAAGGATCCTGCACCAGCATCATCACCTCCATTCCTTTGAAGCGCGTTCCCGTGCCCATGAGCTGACGGTTCCACCGCTGCAGCTCATCTGTATGGGAACGTGCGAGTTCCAGCGAACGGGACCTGAGTTCCGCGTCGAAGGCCACACACAGGCGCTCCAGCAGATTCTCGTCTGGTTCCTGCTGCAGGCCGGCGAAGGCCTTGAGCTCGTCTTGAACCCTGGCAAGGTCCTTGCGATGAAGGGCGAGTTCCGCGTTGTGCATGGCCTCCGCCTTTTCTGGCCATTCCCTCGCCATGTATGCCACGAGTTCAAGCTGCTGCTGCAGCTCTTGCGTGCTCATAAAAAAGCCCCCCTTTGCTGACAGCGCACGGTATTGGGGTGCTTCCGGAACGTCTTTGCTATCCGTCCGGTCGCTCATGCGAGCCAGCAATGACTGTTTCGCCTGAGCCACCAGGACAGCCATCTGCTCCGCCAAGAACTTCTCGTTGGGTGCCACGGCCATGTCCACGGGAGCCGGACCCGAAGCCGAGGGGCGTGTCCACGGAGCTCCTGTCTTCATTCCCTCATGGATTGTGCGCACATCCGATGGGCGAACCTCAAACTAGCACCGGTTAACGGTAATGAACAGCGCATTTGCAAAACACGTACCCGCTCGATGTCGACTCCCGATCCCCTCGCGACAATCAACATACCCAGCGGGTCCACGCAGACAATGATGGGCTGCTGCCCGCTGCGTCTTCCTCGAGGATTTCCACCATCTCCCCGGGCAAGAATTCTCTGACGGTGTCACCTATGTTGACCTGGAGGAGCCTGCTGTCGACAACGACTCCAAGGTGATCGTGTGCCCGTCTATTGAGACGATAAGCCCTACGACGTCTTTGTGCACGCCCCTCACGACCTCACGCGATCACATATCTGCGGCGGGGGTCCGGGATCTAAAAAGTGGCGGTGGAGTATTTCTAGGGGGACCGCGCCAATCCCAGGCAGTGTGGCGAGATCCTCACCCTCGTCCCTTTTTTCGAGCCGCTGGATAAAGGTGTCGACGCCGGTCACGGGGGTTTCTTTTCCCACTACCCGATCGCCGGTCGTAAGGCTGAAGCTCGTCTGTCCCGCAGATGGCTGTCGCAGCGCGCTCAAGCGGCTGTTTTTGAAAGGCACCAGCTCCTTGCGGGTGGGGTGAACGACGGGGGCGGATTTCCGGAGGACGGGGTGACGAAATTGGATTTCTTCGCAAGCGTCCAAGGGGGTGACTTTCTCCCAAGCGCCCGAATCGTCGTCCAACCGGGTGGGAGGGGCAACGACGGCGCGGGGGACAACGAATCTGGTGGAGTCTAGAGCGTACGCAATGGTGCGCACGCCCCCGTCACTTCGTTTGATTCGCACCCAATCTCCGCGGCGAACGGCACCCGTCGTCAACTGCTTCTCGCGCTTATAGAGAGGAGCTTTGGTGGGCCACTGGGTGGCTTCCACACCGCTGGCGATGTCCTGCATGACGGCGACCCGTTCCTCGGACATATCATCCATTTCCTGCGGGGATAGAGGCACAACGTCAACGTTGTTGTTTTGCGCAGGTGGTTCACCGAGCCTTGGCCACTCGATTCGGCGCCGTTCCCTTATCCAATCCCGCAATTCCCGATCCTTACGCCCCTCCTCCAGCTTTTGCCACCTGGCCGCATCTTCCTCTGTCAGGGGATCCTGCCTGGCTTCGTCAAGCAAGGCGTCGCGCGCTGCGATAGCGTCGGAGCAAACACGGTGATGGGTGGCTATCTGCTCTTCTTGTCTTTCGATGCGTGCCCGTCGACTGCGAGCCTCGTAAGAGTCCGCAGAAAAGCTTTCCAGCTGCTCCCGCAATTCTTTGATCAACTTGCTCGAGCGCACAATTTTCATGGTGGCGCCTTTGGCTCTCGTCCCGAACATCATGATCTGGTGTTGCCGATGAACCCGCGCAGCCAATTTCTGGGCTTCGCTCATGGAAGAATCATCATGCGGAGGCTGCTTGTGTACCGTCGGATGCTGGGGCTCACGTATTGTCTCGAGCCTGAGCTGGCGCTCGTACTGCCTGACGAGGTCGAGGTTGGAAGGAAATATTCATCCTCCTCGTCCTCGGTGAGCATGCGTGGCTGATAGACGTTTGGCGAAGTCGAATACTCCGTGTCATCAATGAACTCTGTAGATGCTGTCACAAACCCTCCAGATAAACATAACAACGAGCTTACCGTCGTCGGAGCGGGTACGGCCTTCCTCGTCTTCGTCCTCGTCAAAGTCTTCATCGGAGTCTTCCGCTTCGAGGTCGAGGAACGCCGAGGATCGACCTTTGCCCTTGTCCTTGGGGGTGGATGGAGTCGGGGACGGCGTTTGCGCAGGCGTTGCCTGCAGCTCCACATACGACTCCGCTGGAGGCTAGGGCCGTAAATCAGCACGGTACCAAAATGTCCAGAGTTACGCACGAGATTGCTGCTCTGACTGTCGTTGTTCTGATCTACCACCGCATCCAATTCTGCCGGCTCATTGGGATCTGCGATCATGGCCGATGCGTCGCTTTCATCTACCACCGGATCCAACTCCTCTGGCTCATTGGGATCTGCGATCATGGCCGATGCGTCGCTTCCATCCACCACCGGATCCAACTTCTCTGGCTCATTGGGATCGGTGACTATAGCCGATGCGTCGCTTTCATCCACCACCGGATCCAACTTCTCTGGCTCATTGGGATCGGTGACTATAGCCGGTGCGTCCCTTTCATCTACCACCGGATCCAACGCCTCTGTCTTATTGGGATCGGCGACTATGGCCGGTGCGTCGCTTTCATCTAACACCGCATCCAACTCCTCCGGCTCATTGGGATATGCGGTTTTAGCCTGGGTGTCGCTGGCGAGGATCGGAGGGCTACTTAGCGCACTGCTGAGTACGGGCATTTCAGAATTGGGGGACTGAATCCTGTGAGGAATTCGTTATACAGCACTGCTATAGCAGTGCATCCGACTGACCTGGACCATTGAATGGCGCCCCAGGCCAGAAGCAGCCGAGTCTCCTTCTCCATAGTTTCGCCCGAGATACGCAAGATCAGCGGTGAGCTTGGCGAGTCGATCTGCCCCCAATAATGGAGATGTAGGAGAAGCATGACGACAAAATACCCGCAGTCGAATTGGTTTTGCTGGTGCGGAATGCGAACCTAGCGTTCAACATGAGATGATTCAAAGCCTGTGACTATGTTTCTTACCGCTTCGACTTCCCAGCTGTTGTCCGCGTCCATTGAGATGACTCCGCCGCTGGCTTCTGAGACCAATTTGGACGCAAGCCGAAGACACTAAGCGATAATAGTCTGTAAGAAACCTGCGTCACACAGACCCGCATATCTACCTTGACTATCTTGCCATAGAGTTTAAACGAAACACCCTTCTGCTGCCACTTCGTCCAATTCGCCTCCCAGCTATCGTAAATCTTGAGGCACTTGCTCGCGTAGTTCACTTCAGCGAGCAGCCAGTGCACATTCTGGGTTCGTTGACTGGAATGAGTAGCCGGCGTTTGGCCAGCAGAACATCCTGTTGAAAGAGTTAGTAATGAAAGAAAAGTGTAGAGAGGTTCCTACACTTTTCAACCACCGGGTTAAGGCCGACCCCATGCTCTTGGCCATTTCCGAACCCGCGCTAGATAGCTCCTGGAGCTTTGGGTAGAAATACGTGGGCATTATGACGCAGTCCGCGAGCGGCATTTCCAAGTCGAAGAGATCTCCGAAATAAGCGCCGTCGTATTCGTCCGGGGGGTCCAATTAAAGATAGCGACGAAGAAGTTGATGATTTCGTCGTTTGCCATACCCTGGTTTACGCGAAATCGGACGAAGCGAGTCAAATCTGCAGCGGCGAGCCGCTGGCTCTGAAATTGCAAGGCGGCTTTCTGGTCTCGACGCGTTTAACGAAGTCTCGGATTTCTTTGACGTCAGGCTGGGGACGCAATTTGTCAGATTGATAAAGGGGGGACGTTTGTACACACCAGCCGCTGAAACTTTGCCGAGGTTGTGGTCTCGACGGCGGCAATTGGGTCCATGGCATCGTCGTCGATGTCCATTTTCGTGTCGTCCGCAGGCGGAGAGCTGAAGACCTTGTCGATATCCATAGGGTCGGACGACGAAGGTGCGGGGAGATCAATGTCCATGGGCGCAGTGGGCGGGGAAGTCTCGGCTACCAATGGAGCAGGTGCGCGACTGGGGGGGCGCAGGATCGCAAGCATGAGTGCCTGTTAAGGATATTAATTATGCACTGCAGAGTATGAAAAGGAGGAGTCGAACGCACGGAGACTGAACTGGGCGGGCTTGAGGCTGCGAGCGCGTCAAGTTCCATAGGTTCCGGAGTGGGAGTCGGGTACTATTTGTAGGTAATATTAACTGGCCGACTCTGTCGAAAGACCAATTGAACACACCCAAAGCGGATTACGTGGGTAAGGACTATGCACGAGAGGCTCCACACTCTCGCTCGCGCGTAGCTGGGGGGTAACATCAGAATATATCCGACAGTGGATGGAAGACGCGCACGAAGAGGGGGGTGCGATCGCGTGAGGCAGAGGCGTTCTCGCTCGCCATCGCGTCAACCTCCTCGTGGGAAGCATTTTCCTCCCCGACGTCCGGCAAGAGGAACTCATCGAAAAGGGAATCGGGAAATTCGGGCGGAGTACTGCATGTCGCGCCGTCGGCAGTGGAATCCTCCATGGGAACTACACAAAGTGTTGCATCAGAGTAGGTATGTCATTGGGGAGGCAACATTCGGGTGCTACTACTATGTACCAAGCACCGGGAAGGGACGACGAACTCACCGAACGGCTGGCGGAACAGCGGTGGCGATGGGCGGAAGCAAAAATCAAAAGATGCTGTAATGTGTCAGCGCCGCGTGTTTGAATCACGGGGGAGCTGGAGATATCGGACTCGCGGTCCGAGTTCCGAAACTCCCAGCGGTGCACATACCTAAGTCTCTGCGCGTGCTGCGCAACGGATTCGGGGCGGATGTATATGCCTAATAAGCTGCAAATTGGGTCAACAAAAGGCTGTGTACGCTAAAGACCACAACGCTACGCGTCCGTGCGATCTGAAGAAAAATACACACCCTGTTCCCACTCAGCCACCCAAGTGCACCAATGCGGCAAGAAAACACGTCGGGAGGCGTCAATGGTTCCGATTAGAAAGGTCGAGCCCGTCCGATTCCCGCCGCTTCACGGCGGCGCCAGAGTCCCTGGTGTGGGCCGTCGAGGCAACCGCCGTGAGGAGAGCCAGTCGGGAGGCCTGGCGCCCTGTGTTTTTTTTTTTCAGCATGCCATCGGTGGAAAATGTGGGCCTGGAAAGGAGAATTGGTGGAATGCCATCCGCGACGCGCGCTCGGGCGATCGCGCGTTCGGGGAGGCGGAGCGCCCCGCTCTGGCGGGAGCGCGTTGCCGGCGACATCGCGCACGGAAGCGGTGGACGACACCGTGCAGACGCGGGAGCGCGTTGCCGCCGGGCGTGCTCCAGGAGAACTCCGCCGCACGGCGCGGGGGTACGCGCTGGGAGAGTCGCGCGCTAGGCCACACTTTTTTTTTTTTTTTTGGTAATGATAAACGGCTTAGGCGCCTTCAGCGCAACAAAAAGGGCGGGCACAGACCAGCTTAATATACTAGTGCTAGCTACTGACTACGTGAAGGGCGGCCAGGACTTACCGAAGGAGCGGCGGCAACTGAAGGTGGTGGTCAGAAGCAAGAGGTGAAAATGGCTATGCACCTGTTTGCGCCACGTATTTATGTCACGTGGGAGCTGGAAATCTCGGACCCCGGTGCGACATCCGAGATTTCCAGGCGTCAGGTGATACGGATCAACGGCGGAGGGCGGACTTAGGATTTTCTGCCGCTTGCTCTTGACCGTCATGTCGAGAGACGGGCAAGGGCAAGCGGCGGGCGGGGCAGCGAGCACGGAGGGTAGTACTTAGGCGGGAAGAGTCTATGTAAGGGTGGAGAGGACGAGACCCAATCAGGTGGGCAGAAACAGAGAGCGGGGGTGGGGAAAGTCGGGCGAGGGTGCGAGGGTGCGAGGGTGCGGGCTTGGCGGCGCATTGGCCGCTGGGTCTTGCCGTCATTACGAGCGAGCGGGTAGCACGGGGGCATGGGTCACAAAATGAAGGTATTATACATTCTAACTACGAAAGAAGAAAATCAGGCAGTGACGAGGTGAAAAAAGGACGGGACCCACCAGATGTTATTCTACGCGAAGACGACGACATGCGATGCACGCTATGAAGCCACGAATTCAGCAAACATACGCGAGATGGATTGTGACAAACGCACGAGCAAGTCAAGCAGGGGGCGCACTGCATTGAAGAAAAAAGAGATAAGCCCTTTGTAGGCTGGGGATGATCGAGTCTCACCTTCGGGCGCGCGGATGAGGACGGCGGCGATCCATGCGAGTCTCTTCCTTCCAACATATCGTACAATACCCGGGGCCAAGCCTGCAAACAGAGAATCAGACAAGTATGTACAGGAAATGCCACCCACCCTTCAACCGCGCGTTGCTCATTTAATTCGCGAATATAGGCCCTGCAATTTTCGCGCCGCCGCGTTCTTTCGGCCGCATTCGCAAACGTGTTCGCACAGGCTTCTAAGACGAAAGAGGGCAGTGGGAGGCCCGACGCTGTGCTATAGTACACTTCAGTCAACGAAGAGGAACAAAGGAGGGTCGAACTCCTCAAGAGAAACGCTTGCCACCGCGCTAGTACCGTTTTCGATGGGCTCGACGTCCACGGTGAGTTCGAAGCTTTCACTGGGTCTCATGAGCGGTGGCAACTAATAGCGGGGAAGACTCACCACAGGAACGAAGGGACAACGGCGGGAGAAGAGGGTACAAGGTCGGGATGGCGGTCGCGCGCTGCCTTGAAGTATCCGCGGGGATTTTGGGACATGCTGCGAATGGCGAAAATTGGAACCAGCGCCAGCACACCCCGCCTTTATACCCTATGAACAATGGCTGTGTGAATGAGGAAATTTGGACTCGAGGCGTTTGCGTGCGTGACTACGATTGTTCGCGTCGGGGGTTATTGTTCTTTACTTTTGTGATTTGACGCGGCAAGTGGCTCCAAAAGTATTGTCAATATTACGCTGACTTGGTGCCCATTCTAGGCCAGTTTACCGACCATGGCCGAGTTTTTACGCAGAAGCGCGCGTACCGCTGCGCGCACCACCAATTCCACGACCGATTCGTCCGCGCCTGGGCCCACTCGACGCTCTACACGCGCTCACCCAGGGGGCGCGTCGACTACCAAGAATTCTGTTGAGAAGAAACCGAAAAGTAGTAAGAAACCCAACGCAAAGGGCAAGAATGTTCAGGTACGCGTCAATACTTGATCTTGCCAACGCGACTTATTTCATGCGTTGTTGTCGCCCAGCCCAAAGACAAAACGCGCGAAACGGGTCGTCTTCGCAAAAACGAACCGAGCCGCAAGAAAGATGCAGAGGAGGAGGAAGCCGCCGAGGTCGGGAAAGTGACGCGGGTGCGTTTGCTCGGAATCGCTGACCGTATACTTGATAACCTTTGAACAGCCTCTTTCTCAAAATGAGACTCAGGACGTTGCCCGGAGAACGAGGACGATGAGCCCCAGGTACGCGCCCTTTTTTTCCAGTGTTTTTTCAATATTGCTATCTGCTAATACGCATCGGTAGCCTCCACTTCAAGAAGAGGGCGAGGACGAACAGCACGTTGTTGCCACCACAGCGAGCAGGAGGTCTCTGAGGTACGCTCCTCTTTTTTTGAACTCTACCATTTGTAAACACACAAGGGTAGCTTCCCCTGCAAGACGATGCTCACGGCGTAAACCCCGTCGTTATCACCGAGGACGAGGAGACGGAGCCCGAGGTACGTCTTTTGTGTCGAACGGCTGACGTTGAACCACCATGGTCTGATTCTATCGTTTTTAGGGCGCTATCGTAGACCTAGATCTGCACGACGTGGAAGATGTGGAGACCCAGGATTGTGAAGTAGCCGATGGCCTCGCAAAATACATTGGAGAATACGAGGTCAGCACCATTACTTTTGCTCAGCGTTCCATGCTTAGATATGTCCAGGATGAGGACAATGCAGAGGAGGCGGGGTATGAAGAAGTCGTCGGCCATGATCAGCGTCGGGTAAGAGTGACCGTTGGGATGTCCAGGGCGAGGCTAATTCAGGTGATATTGCAGCGTTCGTTGACCCCTTTCGACGATAACCACGATGCGGTGATTGAAGAGGACGCTGGGGATTTTGAACCTATCCACGAACCCCCGAGTGTTCCCGCGTACTCTGTCGACGAACTCGAGTTCCTATTCAGTACCGATGCAGACCAGCATAACCACTTCGAACAACAGAACGCAGACGAAGAGCGTGGCTTCGAACAGCAGAACGCAGACGAAGAGCAGTTTCAAACAGGTTCGAGACCCGAGACCCGCGACGAAGACGAAGACGAAAGCGACAATGCTGCTGAAAACCCCGTGAACAACGGCGCCGATGATGAAACCATCCAAAAACCGGCCTCGTTGCCCTGGTCGTTCGCCTCAAAAGAGGTACGTCTTGTCTTTTGTGTGGGCCGAACGCGCGTCTAATGTCGTTTTTGGTTCCAGACAGGCAAATACCATCGCTGGCTTGACGCCGCGCCTGCCCCAACTGCGCCTGCGCGACTGAACCTGGCGCAGCTGATGCGTGACCGCGAGCTTCAAAAGCAGCGGTCGCCAACCAAAGTGCCCCAGCGTTCGCCTTCCAAAGTGCTTCAGTCATCTCCCCTCCCTCGTCACCATGTCCCCCAAAAACTTCCCACCTTCTCCGCCAGCCAAAGTGCCCGAGTCCCCGCCTCACTCATCACCATGTCTTCTCGCCACCATCCCACCTTCTCCGCCTCGTGCTCGCCACTCTCCTTCTCCGGCTGAGGACATGGATCCGCAGCAGAGGTTCATGGAGCGTCGCAATGCGTACCGGGCAAAGCAGCAAAGGGGACCTGGCGAGCACCTCGGCGTACGGCCGTCGGAGACAGATCGCAAACTGCGTCCGCGCGGCGGGCGCACCTCCGCTCCAGCCCTCGGCGCCGGGTCTACCCGCGCACGATCTGAGGACTTGGACGACGACGGGTCGGACTTCAGCACCGCGGAGGCTGAGGAGCGGGAAAGATTGAGAAAAGAGGCGCCGGACATGCTGGACTACGAAGACCAGGACGATGAGGACTTCGACGCGATGATGGAGGAGCGCCGCCGTGCCCGCAGCAAGGGCAAGGGCAAGGGCAAATCCAAGGCCAGTGAGGACGATGGGGAGGACGACGAGTCCGATGAGTCCGCCGTTGCAGTCAAGCGCCGCTCGACGCCATCGAAATCGAAGTCAAAGACAAGTGGCAAGGCCGTGCCATCGAACGGCAGCACCACTAGCAAGGCGCCGCCTGCGACAGCCGCCTCGGATAGTGACTCTGAGAGCGACGAGGAGGATTTTGGGGATGATAAGGTGTCGTGGGAGCTCACCCCGGGTCCGGCGGGGAAGGAGGATTTGAAGAAAGCGCAGGCGGCGCGTCGTTTGTACCACGAGACAATGCATGAAATTGCTCGTGAGGCAAAGAAGAAGCCATCGGCGCTGTTCAAGGCGGTGGGGGACCACGAGACTCGAGGCAGGAAACGCAACCCTTGGAACGCCTTCCAGTTGAAGTATCGCTCGGAGCACCCCAAGCCGAAAGACGGTGAGCTTCCTGTGAGCGCTATCTCTGCCAAATCTGACTCGTTTCCAGTCAGTGCTCAGGACTATAATAAGGAATGCAAGGCCGCCTACGACGCGCTTTTCGACGCGCTGCCGGAAGAAGAAAGAAACGACAAGGTGGCGCGTAAGGCAGTTACAGACCCCTTGCTTGCGTGGTACGCCGAAACGTCGGCCGTGATCGTGGACGCAAAGAAAGAGAACAAGCAAGGGCCGGCGTTGATCAACAAGGTAATCCAGCCGTTCATTCACCAGGTGAGCCTGCACGTCGTTGGGTATCAGGAGCTCGCTCAACGCGCGGTGTGTTTCAGAGCACCGTGGCGCACCAGAAGAGTGACGTCGATGTCTTCGTTTTGCGGTGGACTCGTTCGGTGACCAGGCTGTCATGTGGGGCGGCTCGCCCGATTTTTTCGCGGTGCACAAAACATACAAGTCGGCCATCAAACAAAAACTCAACGACATGAAGGCAATGATCCGGTAAGTGTATCTCAATATTTCGACGACCAGTGAATCTAATGTCAGCCAGGGTGGTGAAGATGGCACGGCGAGATGCGGATGCCAACGCAAACGCTCAGCCGATCCCCATTGACTTCAGCAGCAACGAGAGAGAGAAGAAGAGGCGGACGTATTCCGCCGCACGATTTCGCAGCTGTTCTTGAACCAAATCCGTAAGTTTTGACTTGTGCAACCGCTGCTTCGGGGCTAACACAGGCGCAGATCTGGTTTTCCGTGCGCGCGATGAAGAGGCGCCGACATCTACGACATTCTCCTGGAAGTGGGCCGAATTTGCAGTTCAGCATCATATGCGTATCGTCAACTGGCCCCCCACGATTAAACATTCTCACCCCGGGGCTGGCTTCACTTTGAAGTCCCTCAAGAAAGACGATCAGAAGGAGTGGTACGACATGTGGACCGATCTTGTTGCAAGATACAAAGGTGAAAAGGAAGACGACGGCACGGGGGTGACAATCGAATCTTGGACGCAAGGTAGGTGTTCACTGGTGTATTATAGAGTAGGACGCTGACGCTTAATACACAACCAGAGGAGATCGAGTACGAAGGCG